>JABUQX010134656.1:0-50000 GCA_015478945.1 Trachelipus rathkii | reverse complement strand
TATATATATATATATATATATATATATATATTATATATTATATATAATACTATATATATTAATATTATATATATATATAATATATATATAATTAATATCATATATTATATTATATATTATACTATTATATTATATACCGCTATATATATATATATATTATATAAATAATATTTATAGAAAGGCTTTGGAGAGTATGGATAAAATGTTCAAATGTAATGTAAGAACTGGATTGGAAAACGGAAATGGCTTGGGTGGACGGGCGTATAACAGGGGAAGTTTATTAGTCCACAATTCTGTTTCGTGCTCTTGGAGCTAGAGGGGAGTGAGAAGAGGGAGGCTGCCGTGTTGCAGGCTCATGAAGCCTTCCTGGAAGCGGAGTTGTAAAAGATCGTAAGTAAGACTATATATATATATATATATATATATATATTATATATTAATATTACCTCCCTATATTATATATATATATATATATATATTATAATATATATATAATATTCTTCTATTTTTCAGAAGAGTAACTATTGATAGTGAATGGCTCGAAGTATATTAGATCGCTTAGAACGAGAATAATAATATTAATTAATGGTAATATATATTATTATATATATATAATATATTATATAAATATATATATATATATATATATATTATATTATATATATTAATTATATATATTTATATATACATATATATTATCTGTATTTATATATTAATTTATATATTTTTAATTATATATTATATATTATTATGTATTATATATATATGATGAATAATAATAATAATGGTATATAAATAATTCACACACCTCCTTGATTAGCAGCTCTGCCGTGGAGTGGGTGGTGGATATATATTATATATATATTATATATATATATTATATATACTTATATATATATTATATAATATATATAATATATTATATATATATCTATATATATATATATATATATTATTATATATTTATTATTATATATTATTATGATTAATTATATATATATATCATACTAACTAATATATATATTTATATATATATATAATATATATATTATATATAAATATTATATTATACTATATATATATACTCTATATATATATATATATATATATATAGTATACTATATATTATACCTTTTCTGTTATACACATGCATGGGTTAACTTGTTTTTCATATATTGTTAATATGATGTTAAACCAATTAATTAAAACCCATGTGTTTTTACAAAAAAAGTTTAAAATATTGAAAATTAATTTATTAAAATATAAAAAAAAATTATCATTTTGCATCGGAATGGAGAAATGTTTTGGAGAATAGGCAAAAAATTGTGTTTTGGGGTGTTTTAAACGAAGAAAAACGTGAAAGAGAAGTATTATTTCATATTAAAATAATTCTTTTTTAACTAAAAAAAATAATAAACACGGTTGAATGAATACATTTTGTATAATGACTAATAGACATCATTATATATATATAATATTATATAATATATATATATAATTATTATTTCAGTATATATATATATATATACTTACTATAGTTTTTAGCTTTGGTATTATACTATAATCATACTATAATATATATATAAAATCAAACTTAAACCTAAATAATCTGGATGTAACATAACCTAACTCCTGTACCTACTTAACATTAGCATAGCAATATTTATAAGAACAGCAAAAAAATCTATTGTAATCTAACCTACGCAACCACCTAACTTAACCTAAACCAGTTTCGTAAACCTATCGTAACCCTAGCTATTGTTCAAATATAATTATTTAATATATATATATATATATCATAATAGTATATTACTTATATATATATGTATATATTAGATATATCTATATATTCTATATTATATCATTATATATAATTTTACTTATTATTAATAATAATAATATAATAATAATAATTAATAATAATATAATAATTAATTCAATTAATATCTGAAAAAAACAATCTTATATAATTAATAATTAATACATATAAATAATATAAATAACTAATATAATAATAATAATATCATAATAAATAATAATATATAATGATCAATAATAATTAATATAACAATAATAATAATAATATATAATAATAAATAATTAATAATAATAATAATAGTAGATAAGATAATAATATAATAATATAATAATAATAATAGATAATTAATAAATAATAACTCATTATAATTGGATCACAGGTTTGTTTTAATATTTTATCGGTAAAGCTATTTGTCATTCGTTTTCTTTTTTTAAATAAGAAAATTAATGTCTCACCAAATTTCAACGACCCATATTCCTTTCTCGGTAACTTGTCAAAACGTGACGATGGGCTTGATTAAAGTACTATTTAATTAAACTATCCTAATTTTTTTTAATATTGTATATTCGTTGCGAAGAGATCGTTTATAAGTAAATTACTATCCAGGATTTCATATAAATAGCAAATGTGAAATTAAAAAAAACAACAACACAAACATATATACCTATATTAACGTAAGCATAATATATATATAATATATAGCATATAATATAACTATTAATATATATATATATATAGTATATATAGTACTATATATATATATCATATAATTATATATATATTATTATTATATATGTACTTATTATTATATATTACCATTGTGAGGTTATATAGATCCGTTAATTTTGTGTTTCATGTAATTTTTTTTTTATAGTTTTGTTGAAGGGTATGGCTAACAATAAATTAAATTGATGATAAGAAAGATACGAATTTTAAAAATATTAAAATTAATAATAAGTAAGCCAAAAACAATAATAATGAGAAATTTTTTTTCCATGAGAACAATTTGTTTTTAGCGTTAAACTTTAAAGGACCTCTCCGTGTATCGGAAAAAAATATTGTTTTCGGGGTAAAATGTCGGTCCTTATCTTTTTTTTCATTCGAGTATGACTTTAAGGCGAAGCAACAAGAAGTTGTTAAAATCTGATTTTATGATTTTAGGGCTAAAATTAAGCGTACCACACTGTGAGCTGAGAGCAGGCAACAAGAATGCTTAAATCAATTTTTAGATTTTTCAGATATCAAAATTAACCATCCACATTGTGGGTTGAGAGCAATTTGCAACAGGAAGTTGAAATCTGTCGGAACTTTTCTTCAGAGACCTTTTTGAAAACACGGTCATATTTTTTTAATTATCAACTGACTAAGAGAATGACAGTAGGGTGCTACTCATTCAAGTCCCTAAATGAAGAAAGTAGTCACTTTTGATCCATCATGTTTGTTATAAAGACTCTTCATCACATTCATTATTACCGAAGAGTTGTGTGGGAGTGATGATGATGATATGATGATGATGATGTTGGTGATATGATGATGATGATGATGTGATGATGATGCATTATTTTCAGTTTCTCACTTTCATGCGAGAGCCCTGGTTGTTGTGACTTCATTTCTGATTGCTATATTGCACCAAATTCGTTCTGCTTTGTTTTAATTACAATCTAGAATTAGGATTCACGCAAACGATGGTCAGCCATCACTTCATTGTCCAATAGATATCTTCTCTCCTTATATCATATTTATTTTTTCGATGCTATCACTATACTGGTACCTTTTGCCATGCGAAATACAGTAATCAGGAGGTTTACACTCTCTTTAAAAACTGTCCAGGAGTTAAGTTTTCACCTGTTAAATAAATTTTCACCTTCTATGACTGGCCTTATCAATATGTTTTCCAGTCTTCTTACTTGGTTCCGACATTTCGTTAATATAGATAACTCTCCGCATTTCATGTTAGTTACACAGTTATGGTTGTAATAGTCGTTCTTTATCAATAAAACAAGTACTACCCCAAAGGAGGTACTTGATCCTAAAATTGCTGCTTTGCAGGCAGTTCCTTTATCATTTCTATAACTTGGTTTTCTTGCGAATATTACAGCTGCCCAATTTAATTATTAGAATAGCAGAATTAACACTGTTAAGACCATCACATAATGGCAAGTTGTAGTGAATGAAGCTTACAAACGTACATTTGAATGAACTAGAGAGGCGCCGCTTAAGTTTGATAACGACTTTATTCAACTAAATTATAGCACACCGACTATTTGAAATAAAATTAGGAATTCATAAAAACTATAAACAAGAGTAAAAATTTAAAGAAATGAAATTTGTGCAGAGTTCAGACAAAAATAATGCCACAATTATGCAGGAGTCACGGGCGGAAAGTGGAAAAAATAGGGCTTTAAGGCTCCAACTCCGGCTCCGACTAGCTGTTCGAGCGGCTCCGAACCCTATTAATAAATGACAAAAGATAAGGAGCATTTATATTTTGTATTTCAGGAATTAAATAGCAAACCTCTGACATGCCAAAAGTTGTAAAATTCGTATTTATATTTTAGGAATGAGGTCTGACAGGTATGAAGACAACGGACAAAACACGACAAGTTGTACTTTATATTTAGGAATTAGCGTTAGGACTTGAGACAATGGCCAAAGATAAGAAGGATGTATTTTTATTTAAGACTTAGCGTGGACATATGAGACAATTTGCATAAAGGATGGCAAGGTGGATCGTTGCAGCATGCCATGCCAATGAGGTGACCAAAGATTATTTCAATGGCAACGATGAGTTATTGAAATTTAAACTTAGCAATTACGGATTTGAAATTGAACACAATGGCAAAAATGAGAGTTGTATTTCATATTACGGATTAGGTTGAATATTTAACAGACAGTTGGCAAACAGATGAGAAAATGATATTTTATTTTAAGGATTGGTGGATATTTGAAGCCGAGTAACAAAAGATGAGGAAGCTATATTTTATATTTAGGAATTTGGTGGTCACCTTAAGCCATGACGAGTAGCTGGCGTTACCACTTATGATGGAAGAGTTTATGCGCCGCATGAAAGACATGGCAAAGATGGGAGAAACGGCATCATTTAAGCAATTTTATAGGCATTCCTGATAATTATAAAGTGACGGTTTGGAATGCTATCTGATATTTAAGGGATTGGTGATACTATGAAGACACTTGTCAAAAGATGAACAATATCAATTTGTATTCTTTAAGGGAATTAGGTAAACATATGAAGACATTGGCAAAAGATGAGAAGTTCTATTTCTATTTTTAAGGGATTGGGTAAACATATAGAAGACATTGGCAAAAGATGAGAAGTTCTACTTTATATTTAAGGAATTAGGTAAACATATGAAGACATTGGCAAAAGATGAGAAGTTCTATTTTATATTTAAGGAATTAGGTGGATATATGAAGACATTGGCAAAAGATGAGAAGTTCTACTTTATATTTAAGGAATTAGGTAAACATATGAAGACTTTGGAAAAAGATGAGAAGTTCTACTTTATATTTAAGGAATTAGGTAAACATATGAAGACATTGGCAAAAGATGAGAAGTTCTATTTTATATTTAAGGAATTAGGTAAACATATGAAGACATTGGCAAAAGATGAGAAGTTCTACTTTATATTTAAGGAATTAGGTAAACATATGAAGACATTGGCAAAAGATGAGAAGTTCTACTTTATATTTAAGGAATTAGGTAAACATATGAAGACATTGGCAAAAGATGAGAAGTTCTACTTTATATTTAAGGAATTAGGTAAACATATGAAGACGTTGGCAAAAGATGAGAAGTTCTATTTTATTTTTAAGGAATTGGGTAAACATATGAAGACATTGGCAAAAGATGAGAAGTTCTACTTTATATTTAAGGAATTAGGTAAACATATGAAGACATTGGCAAAAGATGAGAAGTTCTATTTTATATTTAAGGAATTAGGTGGATATATGAAGACATTGGCAAAAGATGAGAAGTTCTACTTTATATTTAAGGAATTAGGTAAACATATGAAGACTTTGGAAAAAGATGAGAAGTACTTTATATTTAAGGAATTAGGTAAACATATGAAGACATTGGCAAAAGATGAGAGTTCCTATTTGATATTTTAAGGAATTAGCGTAAACATATAGAACACCATTTGGCAAAAGACTGAGAAGATTCTACTTTATATTTAAGAATTAGGTAAAACATAGATGAAGACATTTCACGGCAAAAGATGAGAAGTTCTATTTGTATTATTTAAGAAGTTAGGTAACATATTGAAGACATTTGGCAAGATGAGAAGTTCACTTTATAATCTCAGGATTCAGATAAACATATGAAGACGCGTTGGCAATACAGATGAGAAGTTCTACTTTATATTTAAGGAATTAGGTAAACATATGAAGCGTTGGCAAAAGATGAGAAGTTCTATTTTATATTTAAGGAATTAGGTAGGGAATAATGAAGACCATTGGCAAAGTATGAGAAGTTGTATTTTCATATTAAGGAATTAGAATGGACATATGAAGCATTGGCAAAGATGAAGGCTTTATTTCTGTTATTTTAAGGAAGCTTTGGGTAGACCACATGAAAACAAACAGCAATATCATGAGAAATTACAAAGTCAAACAATTAACAAATATTAGAAGATATAAAATATAGACTATTTGCATTGGGGAAAAAAAAAAAAAAAAAAAAAAAAGGAAACTGAACTAGATTAACTTTTTTATCCAAAATTTATTTTTTTTTATATTTTTTTTATTATTTATTATTATTATTATATATTATTATTATTATTATTATTTTTTATATATTTATTATTATTATTATTATTATTATTATTTATTAATTATTATTATGATATTAGTTGTTCCAAGTAGAAATTTTTTGCAAGAGAAAAATAATTATTAATTTAAATGTTAAATTAACCAACACTTCAGTGATACAAAAGTAATAAGTATTAAACTTACGTTATATTACTATGTACTTATACTGGTATAGTATCCAGTAATCTATTAAACTTGCATTAGTACCAGTATTTAGCTAGAATATATATTTAGTATTACCTTATAATTATATTAGTATTATCATACAAGCTCATATCATTTTTAAAATTAGATTAGGAATTTAGATTGTGATACAGTAGTTATATTTTATGAATTATTAGTATTAGTATAATTATCATCAGTTCTCTCTTCAGGTGCTTAGCTTTCATTTCTAATGTTAGTTTGGGTTTTCTGGCTGGCCTTATGGGCTTTGAAATTCATAGATGACAACTTCCTTCGAACTGATCGTTCAAACACGATAACGATGGATGCTGCAAGCTCAGATTTTATTTATTTGGCAGCAGCAAATATAGTATAATATATAATTATATATATACTATATAATAAGTACTTATTTTATATATATTATATATATATATTATATATGTAAGAATCCTTTTAACTCTCCTATTGGGCTCGAACTCGAGCCCTCACTGATGGTATAGCTAGTGTTTACCACTGACTCACGCGATGAGCTAAAAGGAAAACTTAAAAGTAATACTTTTCATTCCAGAGGCTTCCCCCGTCCACACTCGGTCCCCACGTCAGATAGAGATAATGTATCATTATCACTTTTACAACTGCTAATACTCTCGCAGTTCGAAAAGTGAGGGCTCGAGTTCGAGCCCAATAGGAGAGAATCAAAAGATTCTTTTTATTTTCGAACTGCGAGAGTATTAGCAGTTGTAAAAATGATAAAGATGCATCATCTCTCCCCCTTGACCCGAGTGTGAGAGGGGAGCTCTGTCATGGAAGAAAGGTATTCTTCCAAGGTTTGCCTTTTGCCTCATCATGTCCAGTGGTAAAACACAACTTACCATCATAAGGGCTCGAGTTGTGAGCCAATAGGAGAGATATAAAGATTCTTGATATTTTCGAAATTCTAGATATTATCAGTTGTAAAATGGATAATGATACATCATTCTATTCTCTGGTGGACCCGAGGTGTGAGCGCGGGAATCCTCTGGAAGGAATTATTTCTTCCAAGTTTTCCTTTTAGCTTCATCGTGGTCCAGTAGGTAAACACTACTAATAATCACCAATTAGTGAGGGGCTCGAGTTCGAGCCAATAGGAAAGATTAAAGAAGATTATCTTTATTTTTTGAACCTCGAGAGTTTAGCAGTGTGAATAATGATATATTATCAATACTATATATATATATATATATATATTATATATATAGATAAAGCTTATATATATATAATATTATATTATATATATATAATATATATATCTGTATATACTTATTACAGCAGTGATTTCCAAGAACCTCCGACAAATCTCGAGGCTGATAGGAGCAAACGATAAGAACATTTATTGTTTAATTAACCTATGTTGTATATGACGCTTTCGTTTCAAAGTACGGATGATGGTTAAGTACACTAGTTTATGTTGTTTGACGCGTTCGCATGTAGGTTACCGACGATTTGGAGGTTACTCAATTGTAATGTGTTTGTACGTGCACGTACAGCGCTGTGTGTCGATTACGTCCTCGGAACACGTGCAATACCTTTCCTTGCCCAATTTCATCGTTGATTCATTTACAGGATGTAGGCATCTTCTATTACGAATGGATCACTACCTCTTCCCGGTTAACGAAATGATAATGTGGCACGGTGCGGCGAAACGGAAATGCAGAGAAGAGCGCACCTTCATGTACCGGGGAAACGTTTCCCACACAGAAATCACCCCCACTACACAATGTAATGTTGCTCGCGCTTCATTCAGCGCACTTCGAGATTACAATGTGGACCCTTCGTCCCGGGTGCATTGATACCGCGTAATACGAGGACTCCTGCGTTTAAAAAAGATTTGCTTGAGAGAGTCCAACAGCGACCCGTCCTCGACTAGCACACGTGCCATTTCCCAATGCCATGGGTTCACATCAGTCGTCTGGCCTGGTTCTGGTCTATGCAAAGAGCAAGGCCTTCCAATGCCAGACCACCTACAGAAGTACATGGATCTTGGACTTGAGTACAAGAGTACGACGCGACACTTACGTAACATTGAGATACAAATCTCGGTTACGATAAAACCACGCGTCAAAAACAACGTCACCGGTGCCATACCTTACATCGTCCGTAACTTTGAACAGCGTCATACAGCATGAGCCTTATTTAACAAAAGGTTCCTTCATCGTATGGCTCTTATTCGGCCCTCCGATTTTGTCGCCAGTTCTTGATCACCCGTATATATATATTAGATTATAATATATATTATATATATATTATATATATATATATATATATTATATAATATATATATATACTATATATATTATTTATATATAATTATTATATATAAATATATATATTATATTATTATACCCTCTGCGGGCAGGCCCCTTTTCAAAAGGAGGGGGAAAAAAAACCATTAAAAAAAAGAAAGGAAAAAAAGAAAGTAAAACACACCAGTCCCTTGCCTAAGGCTATTCCCTCAGGTGGGCGCAGACGCGGTACTTAAAGATAGGAAGATTGAATATTGCGGAAAAATAGATGAAAGCAAGGAGTTCTACAAAACAGATGTGGCTGGAAAGAAGGAGCCACCACAAATAGTAATTCTTGAGTCTCCAATATTCACACTAGATTCACATGAGAGTAAGGCACCTTCTTATGTTCGACGGTGGACTCAGTGGTGAGGATGTGAGAGGTCAAATTTCTTGAGGCACCTGCACGTTGTTAATACCACTAATAGGAAAGAGAAGTGGCGCCAATGTCACTGCAAAGAAAGTAGTGCTAAAAAAGCGTCAGAAAGTACTTGCACAGTTTATGTCTCTTAGCTTTAGCCTCAACACTATCCAAAATGAGGGTTGAACCGGATCCTCCTCAATTGTGATAACAGTATTCTATATAAGGGCGAATAAGGCCCTTATATAACTGGAGATACTGAGCAGAAGGATAAAATTCAGGAAATCTGAACACAATATCCAGCTTCTTTCAGGCTCATTTTAGCAACCGACTGTGATTTTATTTTGAACAGGGTTTTCTTCCCAAGGAAAAAACGCCCAAATTTCCCCCCAAAAATATTTATGGTTCAATCCCAGAATGTTTATGTGGGTTTACAGGTTGAGACAGACCGTCGAAGGCGAGACTAGAGAAAGTTTGATTTGTTTTTAGGATGAGAGAGAGATATGAGCAGAAGGTTATGTTTTTTTACATAGTTGATTTCATTTAAGATTGCCGTTCTACTCCCATATTGCAGAAATCCCGACCCAGATCCACAGAATTGAATCGGAAAACTGTAGACAAAAGGCGACACTCTAGATACAAACGAGGCGAAGCACTTTGAAATGAGTCGATGAATGGAGAATTGAGTCATAGGTATAAGAGTGAACAGAGTTAGAAGTTCAGCTAAGAAGATCGTCTGATCGCAAAAGTAGGAATAGAAGTTGGAGATAAATAACCCTGAGCGAAACAGAACAATTTAATAAAGGAGAAGAGGGTCGTCTCAACAAGAGCCTAGAAATGGAACGATTTGAACTCAGGCACGAGTGGCAGTTTAGATACACTATAGTGTCACTCCTATTAATACACAAGCCCGTTCCTCTCCTCCGGAACCCACCGGAAGCATGCAAACCTTGTCAAAAGCCTTAATATGTTCAGCCCCATACAAGGCTCCCATAATACTAAGCGGCAGAAGACCAAGATCGGTATATATGATCAATTTTTCCCATATTATACGGACTTATTCTCTATATATATAGTACTTATTTATACTCGATATATTAATATTATATTATATAATATATTATATAATATATTAATATATATTATATATTATATTATATAATAATATATATATATAATATGTATGTTTTTATATTATATTATATTTTATTAATTAGTAATTTTTTATTTTATATAAACACCCATTATCGCTCTCTAACCTTCTACGAACTCTCTATAGTGTGGTGGTGCTTCATTCCTAATTATTATGACTAGTCTACCGTTATCATATATATATATATTTACAGTATGTCACCACCACTCACGGGCAGAGGCCTATTCAAGGTGAGGGGGTGTTTTTGCACGCCTCAGAGGTCAACAACTAAAGTAAATTACGCAGATGGAGCACAGAGGCAGGCTTTAAAGTGGGGGAGATTAATTCAGCAGGACACAAGAAGATGGGAGAGAATTCCACAGAACAGTGATGGCAGGAAAGAAGGAAGCACCGCCGCGAACTAGCCTGGAGTTACCTACATCAGCACAAAACTCATGTGCAGACACAGCACCCCTAGCTCCTACTAGATTCGATCACCGGACGTAAAGCATAAGACAGACAGGTGTAGAATGATGATATACACCGAGACCTGCCGCTTGCAACGTACCTACAGACAGAAGATTCAAAGCACCAACATCGCGCCGCAAAGAAAGAGGGTCCAAGGGAACTGGAAAGTACAGACAGTTTATAAGCCTTTGGCTTTGGACTCGACCCTATCCAAAAGCCGCGTTGAAACCGGGCCCCGTTCCCCAGAGGAGGAGCAGTACTCCAACAAGGGGTGGATGAGGCCCTTGTATAGCTGGAGCAACTGAGAGAGGAAAAAAAATCTCGCAGCCTAACAGAACTCCCATTTATCATATTTATATATATAATTATATTATATATTTATATTATTATATTATATATATATATATATATATATAGATATATAATATATATTATATATGATATATATATATATATATATATAAAATTTCTAAAACTTCTAAATTTTAATAAACGTGTAAATCTGAATTACGCTAGCCGCGAGCTACATTCCCGAACGTTTATCTCAGACGAGCTAACAACGATATAGCTTCGAGTCACGGTGTGGGCACGGACAAGCATCCCATCGATAACATTATTATATAGGCCACTAATTCCGTCTTCATTGTCGTAGCCTAACTGGTATCTCAGTATCACTGTTCTATAATACTAGCCATTAGACTCTCTGCTACATATGTGGTGCCTGTATTATAACCCATCTTAAATAAGATCTCGTATACTCAGTAGCAGATAGTCATATTATCAGTATCATTTTTAAACTGTATTAGAATTTATCTAGATATAGTTTAGTATCTTATTTAATATTGTATTAGAGTAATCAGCATCATTTTTTCGAATAAGTAGTATTAGTATTTGGCTGTACTATTAGACTTGTATTATATTAATCAGTTAGCCGTTAGCTATAATATTTTTCAGGTATCATTTTTAAATACAGAACTTAGAATGTCTAGTGTCAAGGATTTAGTGTTTATATTATATTATGTACTAGTATATAATATCAGTTATATTTTTACATTAATATTAATATTTAACATTTTTTTATGTGTATTTATTATTTTATATTATTAATATTATATTAATATTAGTATTAGTATAATAGTATCTAGTATTCATTTTAATACTTACTAATATTTGGCTGGTATTGTTGTGCCCATGATTCGTTCCTTCTCTGTGAATCGCTTATCATTCCGGTTTATTTTTTGAATTGCTTGTCTTGCCATCCGCTCTGTTCTAGAATTGTTTATTTTTTATTATAATTTTTTTTTGCAGCAATTCAAAAACAAATTGCTTTTTGCTGCTTTGGGGATACAGCTTCTTTTATATTATATATATAGATACATAATTCATCTACACTCTTCCTCGCTATATATATATTATATATTATATATTTATATTATATATATATATACTTATATATCTTATATAGCAACTCTCAGATACAAAGGAAATTGCGTGTTACTATATATATAAATAATTATATAATATATATTAATATATATATTATTGATCATATAGGGACCTCACGGTTTACTTATATATTATCCACCTTATGAGGCCGATATATTATATATATAATTATATATTAATATATATATATATATATATATATATTATACTATATATATATATATTATATAAATTAATTATATTTTTATAGTATACTATATTTGCAATATAAATTGAAAGAGATAGTAATATATATTTATATATTATATTATATATCTATATTATATTATATTATATATATATTATACTTATATATATATATATATATTTAATATATATATTATATATATATAATATATACACCCCTGGTTTAAACTCATTACCTACACTCATCTCCCACGGAATTCTCATATAGTATATATACTCAATAAAGTGGGCTATCATCTCGAATATATATTATATAATATATCTATATATATATTAAATATGGGTGATGGGCTTAAAGTGGTTGGGGGTCAGAACTACACGGAAATTACATTGGAATCTTAGATATTAGTATTCAAGACAATATGTAATATATATTATATATATATATTATAGCTTAAATTAACTATATATTATATTGATAAATCTTATATATATATACATACATTAAGAAGGAGATACGTATAGAAGATAAGATATATTAAAATATACTATATTATATATACTATATATATATATACTTACTTTTTAATATATATATAATCAATATATATTAATATATTATATATTACAGTCATTATATATATATCATATATATATATATTATATATTATACTAATATATATTATATATAAGATTATATATATATATATATATATGGTTATATTATAATATATATGATATATATTATAATATATATTATATAAGTATATATATATATAGTATAAAACCTGAAGTCAATTTTTGACCTTAAATTTTGGAGAGAAAATTATCTGAACGGTTACCGCTATATATATAATATATACTTATATTATATTATATATTATATAATATATTATATATTATATATATATATTATAATATTATAATAGATATTATATATATATCGGATATATATATATATATATATTATATATATTATATATAATATATATATATATATTATATATTAATTATATATATATATATATTATATATATAAATATATATTATATTATATATTATATAAGTTTATTCTATATATATATATTATATTATATTATATATTATATATATTATTATATATATATATATATATATATATATATATAATATATATATCAATTTATGTGTGTATATATTATATATACTATATAATTATTTATATTATAGTATGCCGGAAAGATACTCGATGAATACTTCTACTATATATATATATATTATATATATACCTAATCTATATATATATATATATATATGTATAATATTATATATATATCTTATCTGAACTCTCTCTTATTTCTATTCTCACCACTAACCCCAATCCTATATCGAAAGCAACCTCATTCCAGATCGGAAATTGGTTCATGGCAAAGTATCTCTCAACAATGTATAAACACATCTCGAATTCCAATTCAAAGATGTGGTCATGTGAAAAGGATATAGGTAACCGATGGCAAGGCCCTGCTTATATGACTCTTTAAATAAGCTCTCAGATCTTTTTATAGGCACACACAGCAGTCGTCCTAGCTATTGAATCTATCATTCGCGGTTGATATTAACTCTCTCAAATGGGACAAAAGAAGAATGCGCTAAACTTTTAGAAGATATCTGAAGATAGTTTATCTGGGTATTGTTTAGAAATATAGTTATCTTTAGTGCAGCTGTTGAGACTAATAGTGGTCTTGCGCATATGAAATTTTTGTAGGATGTAATTTAGGAATGTTTAAAGATATAACCTAACTTATAGTCAAGTAATCTCTGCGTTTTCACATACCTATATGAAATAATATATCTCTGAGAGAATATATTATTACTAGAAACGAACAAATTATTTTGATGATATGTGTCTACACGTTTAACGTATAAACGTCAATTTTCCGAAGACACGAGCGATCACAAGAACCCACCGAACTCCTTTATAATATCTTGAGAGGGCTTCCTTATCGTCTGCTTAAGGCGAACATGTTTTCTGGATAATTGCGGTATCGCCTCTTCCAAGACCCACACACTTGAGCCCTAAAGTGTTATTATTCACCTAAATAATACTGAATAAAAATTCTTATACCTGGATTCAGAAACTGAAGTTCAAGAATCATTCAATGCTGAATAGTTACAAAAGGAAGTATTATAATTTATAGTGAAAAGTGTGTAACTTTTATAAAGGTCAAATTACTGATAATTGATGATTATAGTATATATATATATATATGGAAAATAATTTATAGGATAAATAATATGACGTAATTATTAAGAAGTTATATAATTTTATATACATGTTAAGTTACACGAACGATCTTCGCACCAAGGTGATCAAATGAAACCAAAGGGAATCTGAAAGGGAGTACAAATGTATAAGAGGAAAAATCTTGTATGACTCATAATATTAACGACTATGTATGATATAGCAGTCTTCGTATACAAAAGTTCGGGCAATTAACCGAATCGAACACACCTGAATTAACAACATAGTTATCTATGCTGATTTGTGGAGATCCGAATCAGCATTTCGTCAAGCTTTCTGCGTTTCGTTGCAGAAATTTCCCAGATAATTCTTGTATGGTAGTTTTGTGCCAGTAGTTATGTAGCCATTTTTGTTGTTCGACTCAATGCTCGTCCATTCGGAAGGAAAACCCACGTCGTGTAATACCTTTTACCTTAGCCAAATTACAGTCGCTTTGATCAGACTATTCTAGACGGTGTGGAGTGACCAATACGAATTATAGAAATTTCAATGGAAATTTGCACTACACATTTCTCTCGAAGTGGTGAGGACCAACTATGATAAATGTCGCTACGGTGTCGGCGAAACGAAATCGGGACTATAGTTTACGCAGAACGCTCAGTGGTGACGGTATGCTCTTAAATCCTATCATCGTAAACTGTCGGCATACACCATAGATTTTTGCTCAGCCTTCATCAAGAACGCACTCTGAAAGCAATGAGATAATGAGAGCGTTTACGATCTCTCTTGGCTTGATATTTAAGATAATAGAAGAGTTTTCCCGACAGATAATACGAGGACTCCTTTGAGTTGTAATTTTAAAAAGATTTGCTTGAGAGAGATCATAAAGACCCACAAATGATACACGATCAGACTTAGTCCATTAAACAGCAAAGCGCCCAATTGCTCATTGCCAGAATGAGTCTCTATTAAGTCGAGATCTAATGAGCTTTCTGGAGTCTTTTAGACAGTAAAGTCACAAGGCACTCCATGTCCATACGACCTTCTTGGGAAAGATACTAGTGCTTATGGGTCAATCTGAAACAGACCACTCTATTCGGCATCTCTCTCTAAGATGCGTGACAGATGCCCGGTGTTTCTGCACGGAGTACCGATGCGTATCAGATAATCCTGCGCATTTCCTAGCACCTACTCGATCTTGTTTTACCAAGAAGGATGTTCGTGATGACAAACAAAGTGAATGCTTACTATTCTATATCAAGCAAAGAATGTTGAACAAGACTTACTTAGTGAAAATTTAATGGGTAGCTCTCGGGTATACAAATATCCGCACCACATGTAAAGTCGTCAGAACAATACATCATAAGAAATTAGAGGGACTGATCTCTATAATCTACAACGTATCGAAGTCTTAAAACAGGTAGTTAATACGAACTTTAGCTCAAAACTAGCTAATCACGTAGGTTTATCTGTACATCATTTCCGTGTATTCTTAAAAACCAAGTAGATAATGATAGGGTTGGAAATTTTCATTTTGCAACAAACCGATCAATATGGATCACGGCGCAACACCCATTCCGTTGACAATACTTTACTGAACTGCGGACCTCTCTCTCGTCTTCGAGTCTCCGAATGGCTTTTTTGAAATTGGCTTGACCTCATTGACTCGTTTTTATGACGACTTATCTAACCTTTTCTCATAGGCCTATGACCTTTTTTCGAATCGCGAACCCTGTGGTCTATCAATGCGGCGTATATTAATATAGGCCCCTGCCAGGTAATTTTTTAAGGACCACCCATAAATTAATTTCTCAAAGGTGCTCATGACCCTCTTAGGATATTTATTTCCTCTCTGTAAGGAAGTTCACTCTCTTGAAAATTTTTGGGATCGAGCTGTCAGAGAAATTTGATAGTAGCAGAACAGCGCAAATATTTACGGAGATTGTGCGTAAGCAACACTTTCTTTTTTGTAACTGTATATTTGAAACACGCGCCCTTATTTTTACGCCCACCACCTATAATTGTATTTGACAATATTGTGGTCAAGAATTTTATGTACTTCAACCAAATATTTGAAATTGGTTTATATATATATAATATGAATACTGTTCTTTCTGAGAACTATTAAGAGTGATCCATCTCGTTGGTGTATTATTAACCTTATTATTTCTCCTTTCTCTTTGCTTGCTTCAATTTGGCATTGACTATGCGAATTGTCACCAAGTGCAAAGACCAATCTTATTGATGAACTCTCACTCTTATCAAATGACATTGATTAGTTCTTTCATAGTGATCTCAACTCTCGTTAAACCACGATAATATTTTTATATGTACCTTACATCTTAAGGAGGTCTATAGCCCTTTATTTAATGTTTGAATTTTACGACTTAGAGTCGTACTTTTGACACGGTGTTGTAACTTAATATTAGGCATGACCTTGTATCAATGTGAAAATTAAGAAAAAGCGTTTACAAGAAATGGGTCTTATTTTTTTTTGTGTCACTAATACGCCAAAACCTATTGTTCGTTGTGTGTCCCACTACATACCGTCACACCATCCCGTCATCAATTATTTGGTACTGTTCTCGCTAAAACACATATAGTGAATGTGATGTATGTAACTTATCCATATATATGAAACACCTGTCACACTTATACAACACGAACAGCATCACAACACCACCACTAACACCTACATATCACATACAACACATCTCACTTCTACAATGCCACTTTTCGACTAATTGCTACACACCAATTTTTCTCACATTATAAGAGCAACTCTTATTATCTCTATCATACACATCGCTCGTAGATTACTTGCACATTACAATTTAACACTTCATGTTCACACCGTAGTTAAAACGAAAACCCAACTTCAATTGTTTCTTACCGAATGCGTAAATTTGATGCAAATTTAACTCTATCCACCTATGTTTCTGTATCCACTTAATTTTTTACGGCCCGCTAATTTAACGACTCCATACACCTTTTTGTTATTATCGTAGTATACTTTTAGATTGCCCGTCGTAGCATTCATGATGCCCCAACCTTTATGCTAACCTCTAAGCTTTAATGGTTCCCAATCTCTACCGGCAAAGAGCGTAATTGTTAGAATGCTTAGAAATGTATGTTTCTTTATTGTTAAACAATCAGATGTTTTCAATATTCAGAATGCTAGAGCCAAGAGTGTGAAAGTTGCCTAGGTGTTAGGTATATAAAAAACAATAATTGAAAATTTCATTTAAGATGCAAACTGTTGGTCAATTTAAGAGTCGCACACGTGTGAAAGTGCAACATGAGTAGTGACATAAAATCGCGTGTTTACTGCCTTTGTTTGAAGTGCACTCTGAGCTGCGAGTTGCCTACCAATACAGTTGACAAAAAGCACGAGTATTATTTTCTTCTTCCTAAAAGTGCGGACACAACTAGTACAGTCCGCTTTCTGTATTCAAGCCTTTTCCTTCAGAGCCTCCACTTTTAAGTAGAAATAGTCTTCCCAAAGTTCATTACTAATGGTGTGAAATGTGAAAAATGTACTTTACAGGGAGTATTCTACTCTATATGGATGTTATTAGGATATGTGAGGGATACGATTATTGGTGATAGACAATAATCGAATTGCTCGAGATGTGGAACTTTTTAGAAGCTCCTACTATGATGTTTTTTTATGTAAATATTTGTTTTTTCAAAAACACCTCTAATATTGCCTGACGAAAATAATTTCGACTTGACATAATTAATTTTAAAAGAAGCTCATACATACAATTTGAAGACATTTCGGGCGCAAACAGAAATCTGTGCTCAGTCACTGTCTCAGAGGATCACACGCTAAGGTAAACTATTAAGTCCCCACTCCCGACTCTTTATACATCGCGTTCCTCTGATACAACTTTCTCGACCGCATAAGTGAAATTACAGCTCCGCTACTTCTTTTTCAGATAGCGCCCGACTGGCGTGACCAGGACTCACACGTTCACAGAACCTCAATTGTGAAACAGATATATATACTTGATGTCAAATGTAAACTATTCAGAAGAATTTCTCAAAATGTTTGAAATTTAGGAAATAATACATTCGTAGACGTTATTTACAATATTGTCACCTAAACATTTGTACCGGATTAATATTTTATGTAGAAAACAATTTCTACATTTACACCACAATAGTGAAGCGGTGTATAATTTAGAAAATCCCCTAATAGTATTTTTTAGGTTTTAAATTAAACAGCTCTTGTCACAACCATAACGGTAATTATATGGATATGACTTATTGTGATTTTGGTTACTGCTCATTTATACATAGCATAATTACCATCTCCTGCTTTACTAGCTCATTTTTAAAACTTCTGCTGCATATTTACTGACAATTACTAGCGCTTGCTTTAGTGCAATTTTTATGAACACTCTTAACACATTTATATCAATACATTCTCTTTTTCTGCTCTTTTACTGCACATATTTCTTTATATTCACTCGAAACGCGCGCTAATATTCTTTCCAAAGATGACTTGAAATAGAATTACCGTTGAATATACTCTCAATAATCTATCCAAGATTTGAGAGCAATATTATGTTCTGACTTATTGTGTTTATCTGCTCCGTATTAATTCTTATACATGCCGTAATAATTCTGCTTATTAATATCTTCTGTCACTTGGAGTGTCTTTAAATTATTTGTGCAGTTAGCAATGACCTTTAAAGCATTATCTAAGACACATTGTACCTGCTTTAAGCTGCAATCGCTTTACTGTATTTAACCTATTTATAATAATGTATTTAACAATATTTTATATCGTTTTTATTTAAAACACGGTTTTTCTTATATATATGATCTTATATAAATAACTATTTTATTTATAATTTCCTATTTTTATTAATTAAATGATTTAATATGTTATTAATGAAATAACTTACAATTCCAAACAGAAAAGTTTTCCGAATTTACTATACACCTAAACTTTATATTATTCATATTTAAAATAAATTTCCAATCTTGTTTCCGCATTTTTTAGATTAAAAATATAAGCTATCCTTCAATATAAACCTTACCTTTAAGCTTTATATGACTTTTTCTCACATTAATGCCCTAATAGATATTCTACACTCTAACACCGAGTGAATTAAAAAACTAGCTTATTTAGGAATGTAATCTCAATAGATTTCCACAAGAGTTCCCGTGGCCTAAAACTATTTTCTAGGATGGAATAATGCGCTAGCGGTTCTCGAACAGAGAGTTCGAAATTTCCCGTTAATGTGCATAAACTTACAGAAAAAGCGCTCTGTAATTTAGAAGTTCAAATTTTTTTATTTAAACAGGTGTTCTACAACAATACCCCTCGAAATTATTTGGTCCAAAAATAACAAATATTAATTTAGAAATAATTTCATTTAAAATAACGTTAATAACAAATTTAGAGCACCTTAAAAACTATTATATAAAGAGTAGCGCTTTCTCGCTTTATTGAATATATTGTCATTTCTAGATTGAACACACGTTATTTCAATTCCCTCAGTAGCGGTAAAATCCCGTTTTAAAAAAAAAACTTCATATTATAAGGAAGCGATTACCATAAATAACATTTTCAAATGTTGTAAATGTTAGCGAAAAATCGTCCTACTTTTAAGAAGTTCTAAATTTGTAATGTTGTAAAAATTTAAGAAAAAAGCGTAATTTTTAGAAGGCTAAAGTCTTTTTTATTAAAAACAGCGTTTCAAAACTTATTAAATATCTTTGGGTATATAGAAAACTAGTATAATATTTGAAAAATTTCAGATTAAAAATCTGTCATAGTTATCCGACATCTAAAACTCAGATAATAAATTTCACGTAATATAACTGCTATTTTGATTATAAAATATAGCATCTTCAATGGAAACACAATCAAATATTTTTCATAATATGCTGAAAGTACCGTTAATAACTTCAGATTTTTTAGTATTTAAACCAGGAATTATTTCCATGTGGACAAAATGTTGTGAAAAATATTCTAGGAAAATAATCTCAGTGACGTTTCCGTGTGTAGAGTTCTAAATTCGTTTAAGTGAAAATTTAAGAAAAAGTGCGTAGAGACTTAAGGATAAGAATTTATAAAGAATATTCTATATTAAAAACAGGTTTCACAACTAATGAAATATTTGGTATCAAAAAAAACAAATTATTGAAATTTCATTAAAACGTCAATTTAAGACACCTTGAACAATTAATAAATAACTCAAATATACGTCTTTTCTGCTTTATTGAAATTGCATTTCAATGAAACACATTATCTTTTCCAAATGCTCTGTAAAATTTCCGTACTAAAAATACTGCAATTTTTATAGAATATGATCATACAACACAAAAAAATTGAATTTGGAATTCAAGATGTATGAACATTTAGAGGAAAAATCACTTTTAAGAGTTTCTTAAAGATTAAAGCTGTAATTTGAACAATTTATAGAAGCAAAAGAGCGTTAATTTATTAGAATGCTAACAATCACCATCTTCCTTTTATTTTAAAAAACAGGTTTTTCCTACAACCTAATAACTAGATATAGTTTGTTTCTTATAATTAAACACAACAGATAATGAAAATTTTTATATTATAAAAACTTTCATAAACTTAATGCACACCTAAGCAACAACCAAATTAATATATACTCTCTCTATTTCGCTCCGCATATTATTGATATTTGCATTCTCAAATGAAACACATTATCCGAAAAGCTATAAATACCGTTTCAAAACTCAATTTTAAGATTAACAAAATAATTTCAAATGTTGAAATTTTCGGAAAAATCGACTTTTAAGAGTTCTAATAACTTTGTAATGTGAAAATTAAGAAAAAAGCGTAATTTTAGAAGTTAAATTTTTTTATTAAAACAGGTTTTTCAAAACTAAGTGAAAATATTGGTTAATGAAAACAAATCATATTAGAAATATTCATAAAAACGTCTAATTTAAGCAATCACACAGACTTTTAATACAACTTTCACTTTTCTCTTGAATTAGCATTTCAATAGAAAACACATTTATTTTCAATGCTAAAATAACCGTTAAAAACTCCAATTTTAAGATTTACCAAATAAATTTCAAATGTTGAAATTTAGCAAAATCGTACTTTTTAAGATTCTAAATTTGTAATGTGAACATTTAAGCAAAAAAGCACGTAATTTTAGAAGATTAAAAATTTTTATTGAAAAGCAGTTTCCACAACTAATGAAATATTTGGTATATAAAAAACAAATATTGAACAATTTCAGAAAAAAGTTCAATTTAAGACACCTAAACTATTAATAAATTCATCTTTCTTTCTTAAGTAGCATTTCAATGAATCACATTATTTTTCAATATGCTGAAATAGTTAAAAACCAACTGTTTAACGATTTACCAAATGAATTCAAATGTTGAAAATTTAGCAGGAAAAATCGTAACTTTTAAAGAAGTTCTTAAATTTCTTTTGACACAATTTAAGACATTTTAATTTTACACGTTAAATATTTCCGCAATTTTTTAAAAAACTTATTAAAGCTTTACCAAAACCAATATTAATAATTTTCATTTATTAGCGTCAATGTATTAAGGACATCTAAAACTATTAATAAATTCACTGTTCAGCTTTTTGAAATTGCAATCAAGACAACCACTATTATTTTTTCAAATGCTTGAAATACCGTTAAAAAACTCAATTTTATAAATTACCAAATAATTTCAAATGTTGAAATTTAGGAAAAATCGTACTTTTTAAGGAGTTCTAAATTCGTTAATGTGAAATTTAAGAAAGCGTGAATTTTAGAAGCTTAAAATTTTATTAAAACAAGGTTTTCACAACTAATGAAAATTCGGTATATAAAAACACATATTATGGTAAAATTTCATTAAAAACGTTCAATTTAAGAAACCTAAAAACTACTATTAAAAATTCTTTTTTCTGCTTTTGAAATTGCATTCAAGTGAAACACATTAATTTTCAATGCTGAAAAATACCGTTAAAAACTCAATTGTAAGAGTTTCAGTTACATTGAAAATGGTCTGCACATTTATGTTTATGTTGCTTTAGAGTTTCGTAAATTTGTAATGTGAAAATTCAGAAAAAAGCGTAATTTGTAGAAGTTAAAATTTTTCTATTTAAAACAGGTTTTCCGAACAAATTTCTGGAAAAAATTATTTTTTGGAATTTAAACTGAACAAAATACTAAAATTTCCTTAATAAAACGTCCATTTAAGACACCTAAACACTATCTAATAAAATCATTTTCAGGTTTTTGAAATATTATATTTCAATGAAACACATTATTTATTCAAATGCTGAAAATACCGTTAAAAACTCAATTTTAAGATTACCCAATAGTTTCAAATGTTGAAATTTAGGAAAAATCGTACTTTTAAGAGTTCTAAATTGTGTAAATGTGAAAACTCAAGAAAAAAGAGGAGCTTTTTTTTTTAGAAGAGTTTTTAAGCAATTATTTGGATTTAAAGCAGGTATCATAGTGAAAAATATTGGGTATATAATAATTATACTGCTAAATATTTGAAATGGTCATTTCGGAATGAATCAGAATACAGTGAATAACCCAAGAGTTAAAAATTCTACATATTCTAGCTTTTAGAAATTGCATTTTCAATTGTAAAACGAGCAATTATTTTTATGCAAAAGGCTGAGATCAAAAATAACTCTAAGATTAAAAACTATCTGAAGTTTTAAAGATTTACCAATAATTTCAAATGTGGAAATTAGGGCAAAAAATAGTACTTTTAAGGAGTTCTCACAATTTGGAAATGTGAAATAAGAAAAGCGTAATTTTAAAGTTGGAAAATAAGCGTCTATTGTAAACAGGTATCTTCAGCAACAGATGTAATATGTTTTCCGCCACTTCCAAAAGGTATATATAAAAACAAATATTGAAAATTTCATTAAAAAACGTAAATTTTAGACACCTAAAACTATTAATAACATTCAGCTTTTCTGACTTTTGAAAATAGCAATCGTGCAAATGAAACACAGTTATCTTTTTTCATAAAATGACGTGAAAATATCGTGATTTTTAAAAACTCAATTGTATAAGAATTGTAAACCATAATATAAAACTTTCACATTGTTGTAAATTATCCCGAAAAATCGTACTTTTAAGTAGTCTTCTAACATTTGTAATGGAAAACTTACACCGAAAAAGCCGAAATTTTTAGAAGTTAAATATTTTTTATTAAAACAGGTTTTCACAAGCTAATGAATATTATCCCCGGTGGTATATATAAAATAACCAACTATTTGAAATTTCATATAAAACAGCGTCAATTAAAGACACCTAAAAACCATTAATAAATTTACTTTTCTTTTTGAAATTGCATGTCAATGAAACACATTCTTTTTCAAAAGCTGAAAATTACCATTAGAAAAAACTCAATTTTAAGATTTTAAGAAACTCAATTCAAATGTTGAAACCCCAACACGCAACAGAGATTTAGGAAAAATTCCACTTTTAAGAGTTCTAAATTCTTGTGCTAATGTCGGAAAATTTAAGAAACAAGCACACTTTTAAACGTATAAACTTTTTATATTTTAATACAGGGTTTTTCACACCACCACTAATGATAATATTTGTATATAAAAAACAAATAATTGAAATTTCATTCAAAAAACGTCACAATTAAAAGACATCTTAATAGAAAAACTATTAATAACAGTCACATCAGCTTTTGATAAATGTAACCCAAACAATGAAGCACATTATTTTTTTCAAATTCTGAAAATACGTTGCATTTCAATGAAACTTTTAAGATTTACCAAATATGTAATATAATGAGACGCTGTCTCTAGGTTGCGAAAACCAGCTGATTTACCTTCTCTATAAAAAAAATTCTAAACAAAACAATTTGTTATATTTTCTTCTTCTCTGTTTTTATATTTTTAATTTAATTTTTGTTCTGTTTTAATTTTTTTTTTAATTTTTGGGAGGATGAGACTGGGAGGGCATCCCGTGAGATCTGTGTATGTAAGGGCTGTTTAATATTATAAAAGGAAGGGTGTGTCCGTTTAACACGGGCTCAGAAAGTTAAGCTACTCTATAGAAACATCATTAAAAAACTCTCCTCGCAACATATGAAAATCATTGAAAAATAAAAAAGCAGTTTACATACAGAGAGGAGGAGAGCTAATCTCTGCCATTACCTCTCCCGTATATCGCTCTCCCCTGACATTTATTTCAAATGTTAAAATTAGGGAAAAATCGTGATACTTTTAAGAGTTCTAAATTCACGTAATGCGAAAATTTAAGAAAAAGCTTTAATTTTAGAAGTTGTGTCCCCTTTCAAATTTTTTTATCTAAATCTTTGTATTGAAACTGACTAATGAAAAAATATTTTTTTGGTATATAAGAAAACAAGATATCGAGAATTACATTAAACATAGCGTCACATTTAAGACACCAACAAACTATTAATAAATTCGCTGTTTACCTGCTTTTTGAAATTGTCATTTTCAGAACACATATCATTTTTTCAACATGCTGAAAATCCGTTAAAAGCTGCAATTTTAAGATTTCACAATAACATAATTTCAAAATGCTGTTGAAATTAGGAAAAATACGTTACTCTATTAAGTAGTTCTTATTATATGTATTGGTTAAAATTTTCGAGGGAAAAAGACGGTCATATTATATTAGAAGTTATAAAGAGTTAAATTTATTTAAAACAGGTTCACAACTAACTGAAAATACTTTTCGTATATTAAAACAAATATCTGAAATATTCAATATATCAATAACGTCAAGTTTAAAGGCACCCTACAAAACAATTAGATATATCCTTCTTTTCTGGTCTTTTTGACCCAAATATGGCGATATTCTATGAACCTTATATTTTGCTTCAAATGTCTTGAAACACTACCAAACGTGAAAAATTCAATTTTCAAGATTAACAAAATTAATTTTCATCCAATGTTAAAACTTATATAAGATAGATTCCTCGCTAACTTTTAAGTGAGTTCTATAATTTTGTAGAGTGTCGAAAACATCTAGAAGAAAGTCGTAATTTAGAAGTTAATAATTATGTTTATTAACACCATAGGCTTTTTCACAAGCCATGAACTTATTTGGTATTATAAACCCACAAATTTGGTGAAATTTCATTAAAAACGTTCAATTTGAAGACAACTGCCCAAAAAACTAATTAATAATATTCCGAACTTTCTTGCTATTTTAATTGCATTTCCAAGAAAACACATTCAATTTTCTTGAAGTGTGCTGAAAATACCGTTTAAAAACTCTAATTTTAATCGACATTAACATCATCTATTTCAAATGATATGGAAATTTAGTGAAAATCGTACTTTTAAGCAGGTTCTAAATTTGTTAATGTTGAAAATTAAGAAAAGCCCCCCGTAATTTTCAGAAGTTACACATTTTTTATATTAAAACAGGTATTCACAACTAAAATGAAATAATTGGCATCTTGCAACAAATATTTGAAATTTTCATTAAAAAAACGTCAATTAAAGACACCAAAAACCAATAATAAATTCTCTTTTCTGCTTTTTGAAATTGCTCTTCCAATGAAACACATTCTTTTTTTCAAAATGCTGAAAATACCATTAAAATCTCAATTTTTAAGATTAACCAACCAAAAAATAATATGCTTCAAATGTTGAAATTTAATGAATAGAAACATCAATACTTTTGAAGCCTCTCTAACATTATCCGTATTGCTTATATTTAAGAAAATAGCCGCTACACTTTTAGAAGTTAAATTTTTTTATTAAAAACAGGTTTTCAAAAAACTATGAAAGTATTTGGATATATAATATACAGATATTGAAATGTCATGAATACAACGTCAATTACAAGACATCTAAAAATACTTTAAAAATGTCCCTAATTATTCTTGGTGGTAATTGGTAATCACTCAATGAAATACATTATTCTCGCCAAATGCTTGTAATTACCGTTAAAAAACTCAATTTTAAGACTTACCAAAACATAATTTCAAATGTTGAAATATTAGGAAAAATCGTACTTTTCTTTAAGAGTTCTAAACTCCGACGTAAATGTGCAAGATTTTAAGAACAAAGCGAATTTTAGAACGAAGTTAAAATTTTTTTATTTAAAATCAGCGATTTTCACAATCTAGGACAATAGTTGCGTATATAAAAACAAAATTTGAAATTTCATTAAAAACGGTCAATTTAAGACACCAAGAAACTATTACATAAAGTTCGGCTTTTTCTGACTCCTTTTGCAAATGCTATCTTCAATGAAAATACGACTATTATCTTTTTTCAAATTGCTGAAAAATACCTCGTCTCAAAGCTCACTTTTTTAAGATCTTAAGCCCGAAAAATTAGTCTCAATCATGTTGAATTAGGATAAATCGTTACTTTAGTCTAATGAGTTCTAAATTTTGTAAATGTGAAAAATGTTAGAGAAAAAAAAGTCGTCCAATATTAGAACCTATAATTTTTAAATTAGTAAAACAGGTTTTCACAACTAATGCAAATATGGCTAGTAATAAAACAAAATTAGAAATTTTCATAAAAAAACCGTCAAATTTAAAGGACACCTATAATAAAACTATAGATAATTCGCGTTATTCTGTCTTTTGAGAAAGACATTGCATTTGCAATAAAAACACATTATTTTTTTAATTGGCTGAAAATTACGTTAAAAACTCTATTTTAATTTAACATATAATATCAATGTGTTTGAAATAATTTCCAGGTAAAAATCGCTACTTTTAAGAGTCTCTAAATTTGTAATGTCGAAATTTAAGAAAAAGCGGTACAGCCTCTGAAAGTTAAAAAATTTCCCATTTACCTTGAAACAGATGTTTTCACAGAAGTATAGAAACGAATGATCTTGTATACTCTTACAAAAAGCAAAATTGACAATTTCATTTAAAAAAGGGAGGTATGACACCTAAACTATGAATAAATTCACTTTTCTGCTCTTTAAAATATTAGAGTCATTGCAAAAGCACATTATTTTTTTCAAATGCTGACAAATACCTTAAAAAACTCAATTTAAAATTACCCAAATAAAAGTTTCAGAATCGTTGAAATTTAGGAAACAATCGTTACTTTTAAGAGTTCTAAAATTGTAATGTTACAATTGTTAAAATTTAAAATTAAAAGATTTACAACATTTTAGAAAAGTTTTATAAAATTGTTAATTTATTAAAATAATAGATTTTAAATATTTTAAATTGAAAAATATTTGGTATATAAGAAACAAATATTTGAAATTTCATTAACAAAACTGTCAATTTGAAAGCACACCTAAAACTTATTAATTAAATTCTCTTTCTGCTTTTTTGAAATTGCATTTCAATGGCAACACATTCTTTTTTACAAATGTCTGAACCCAAATACCATATTAAAAACCTCAACCGTAAGATTAACCAAATAATATTTTCCGAAATTGTTAGAAATTAGGTAAACACTCGATACTGTTAAGAGTTTCTAATAAAATTCTGTGAATGTAAGAAAATTTACGAACAAAAAAGAAATATACTTTTAATAGTTAAATTTTATGTATTTAAGAACAGTGTATTTCTCTAAAACTACTGACACAGATCCCTGGATATATAAAAAATCGGATAATTGACAATTTACAGTTAAAAAAAAACCGTCACTTAATAAAGAGCGTCTTAAAACATATATAATAAATCTCACGTATTAATCAGCTGTTTTAAATTGGGCACTGGAAATGATAACACAATTATTGAATCCCATAGCCTGAACCTTACGAGTCGTTTCAAATTCTTCAGTGAAATAAGTTTACCACCAATATTATCATTAATGTTGAAAATTTAAGATACACAAACCAATAAATAAGGCGAAAGAATATTTCGTAATGACTGAAAATTAGTATCTGGAAGAAATATGCGTGAATAGTTTAGAAGGTGGAAAAAATTTTTTATTAAAAAACAAGGTTTTCACCAACTGACAACTAATGAAACATTTGGTATATTAAAACAAATATTGAAATTTCATTAAAAAAACGTCAATTTAACGGACCTACCATAACCCTAATACCAATAATAAATTCTGCCTTTTCTGCTTTTGAATTGCATTTTCAAATGAAACACATATTTTTTCAAATGCTGAAAATAGTTAAAAACTCAATTTTAGATTTTACCAATTAAATTTTCAATGTTGAATTTAGGAAAATCGTACTTTTATGAGTTCTAAATAATACATGGCATTGAAAATTCTATAAAAAAAAAAGATCGTCTACTTCAAGTTAATTTTTAAGTTAAAGTTAAACTTAAACTTAAACTTAATAACTAATGAAATATTTGGTTCATAAAAACAAATATTGAAATTCAGTTAAATAAAGTCAAATTTAAGTACACCATAAATTGTCAATTAATAAATTCGCCTTTCTGCTTTTTGAAATAGATAAACGTCAATTTAAGACACATTATTTTTTCAAATGCTGACAAAATACCGTTAAAAAACTCAATTTTAAGATTACTAACAAAATAATTCAAATGTTGAAATTAGTGAAAATATAACCCGTTTGGTTAGAGTTCTCAAATTCTGTGAACCCATTTGTAAAAATTAAAGAATTTAGGGTGACAAAAGCGTACATGTTTAGAAGTTATAATGTTTTATTAAAACAGGTATCAGGTATGGATCATAATGAAAAATATTTTAGCGTGAGACTATAGTACAAAAAAAGCCAAGTATAATCTGAAATTACCGATTAAAAATAGCGTCAATTCTATGGACACCTAAAAACAATTTAAGTAAATGTCAATTCTTTTTCTGCTACTTGAAAATTGACATTTTTCAATTGAACAACCATCTATTTTTCCATAATGCTGAAAAGATACCGGTTGTAAAAATACTCAATACTTTTAAAGATTTAACCAAATAAATTCACAGGTTGAAAATTTAGGAAAAACTCGTACTTTTAAGAGTTCCTTCAATTTTAGTGTAACTATCGTTGAAAATTTAGAGAAAAAAAGATCGTACAATTAACTTTTTACGGTGTTTTATTAAATTGTTTCTATAATTAAAACAGTTTGTTGTCACACAAACTATAGAATGCAAATTAATCTTGCGATAAATTGAACCCAATCACCCATATTGAAATTCAAGCTTAAAAAACGTCAACGCTTATAAGTACACAACTAAAAACATGCTATGGAGTGAATTCGCTTATTACTGGCTTTCTTTGAAATTGCTCTTCATATGAAAACACATCGTATTTGTGTTCTTAAAGGCTGAAAAAACCGTTAAAACTCAATTGTTAAGACGTTTACCAAACATTTGCAAAAAATAAGAACTTGAAAAGATGTTGGGAAGGGAAAAAATCCCGTCACTATTAAGAGTTCTAAATGCGTAATGTAGAAAATTTTCAAGTGAATCTGTGGAAAACGCGTAATTTTAGAAGTTAACATTATTTTTATTAAACAGGTTTTCAAAACTAATGGAAATATTTTGTGTATAAAAACAAATATCTGAAAATTTCATTAAAAAACGTCAATTAAGACACCTAAAACAATTAATAAGTTCCGCTTTTTTGCTTTTTGAAAATTGCATTTCAATGAAAACACATTATTTTTTCCAAAAATGCTGAAACATTAGCCTTTAAAATACTCAAATTTTAAGATGTAACCAAATAATTTCACAATGTGAATCTTGTAGGGAAAATCGTAACTTTTACAAGAGTTTCTAAATATTATGTTAATGTCGAAAATTTCAACAACAAAAGCGTTAACAATTTGTTTAAGATAGTTATAAATTTTTTATTATCAATACACAGGATTTTCACAAAACTAACCCATGAAATATTTTAAAGTAGTATAAAAACTACAACTTATTTTTTAACATTGTCATAAAAAACGTCAATTTAAGCGACATCTAAAACTATTATAAATTCACTGCTATCAAGTTTTTACATTCTGGCCATTTTCAACTGAACATATATTTTTTCAAATGAACTGTAATAGTACCGTTCAAAGAAACTCAATTTTACCACAGATTACCATATTCACTTTCAAATGTTGAAATTTAGGAAAATGTCCCTTGTTAGAGTTCTAAAATTCAGTTAAGTTGTCGAAAAAATTTACAGGAAAAAATCTCTTATATTTTAAGATAGGTTAATTTTTTATTAACAACAGGTTTTCAGCCAACTATTGTTTATACTTATCTGAGATAAAACAAAAAATATTGAAATTCCATCTTTAAGAAACGTTCAATATTAAGACACCTTAAAAACTATAATCAAAATTCTCTTTCTTGCTTTTGAACTTGTCCAATTCTGCTAATGAAACACACATGCTATTTTCTTTCAAGATGCTGAAAATCCAGTATAAAAAAATACTCTAATTTAGAAATTAGCCAAATAATTTCACAATGTTGAAATGTATAGGAAAAATTACGTACTTTTAGAGAAGTTCTAAAATTCTGTTAAATGTTGAAAAATTACGAACCAAGTCGTTATATTTAGAACCGTTAAAATTTTTTTATTTTTAAGAACAGGTTTCACTAACTGAATAAATATTTTGGGTATTAAACCCAGCAAATCATTGATGTTAAATTCAGTGTAAAAAAACGCTCCAATTCCTAAGAACAACCGTAACACACTTAATAATCGTGCTTCTCCTTGTCCTTTTTCCTTATATAAGGCATCGTTCAATGAAACACATTATTTTTTCAAATGCTGAAAATACCCCGGTTAATAAACTCACCCCATTTTGTAAGATGTAGCACAATAATTCAAATCGTATGCATTTATCGTATAAAATCGTACTTTTAAGAGCTTCTAAACATTGTAACTGTGAACAAAATTCTAGGAATAAACAGGCAATTCAAGGTTACTAATTTTTATTAAAACATGTCTTTACCTAAATTGATAGTACTTATTTAGAGTGTATAGTAAAAACAAATTATTAAATTGAAATTTCATTAGTGAAAAATCTTGTCAATTCTAAGATTCACCCATGAAAAACTGAAGTTATATAAATTTCAGCCCTCATATTTTCTGACTTTATGGAAAATTGTATTTCAAGTGCAACACATTATTTTTTCAAAATGCTGAAAATATACCGTTAAAAACTCATTTTAAGATTAACAAATAAATTCTCAAATGTTGAAATGTAGGAAATAAATCGTTACTTTTAAGCAGTTCTAAAATTCGTACATGTTAAAACTTTAAAGAAAAAGTCGTTAAATTTTAGAAGTAAAATTCTTTTATTAAACAGCTTTTCACAACGTCAATGAATATATTAGTATAAAAACAAAATTGAATGTAAATTCATAAAACCGTCAATTTAAGACACCTAAACCAATTAATAAATTCGTCTTTTCTGTTTTTTTGAAATTTGCATTTCATGAAACACATTATTTATTCAACATTCTGAAACCCGATAGCGTTAAACCCACTTCAATTATTAGAGGTTACCAAATAAGTTTAAACAAATGTTGAAATTTAGAAAATCTAACCTTTAAAGTTTCTCCAATATTTGTATATGATTGAAAATTAAGAAAAAGCGTAATAATAAAGTTATTTAAATATTTTTATAAGTAATATTAGGATTTCTACATCATCAATTGATGAAAATATTTTGTAAAATATAAAAACGCCCAATGATATATTGACCAAATTCTTCTATTAAAAATACGTGTCACTTAAGACACATAAAAACATATTAATAAATTTCTGCTTTTCTGCTTTTTACGAAATTGTATTTACTAATAACCCCACCTAAATTCATTTTTTTTTTCAAATGTTGAAAAATACCGTTTAAAAAACTCAATTTTAATAGAATTTACTAAATAATTTCAAATGTTGACATTTAGGAAAAATATCGTACTTTTAAGAATTTTTTAAAATATGTACTTTAAAAAAATAAGGAAAAAGCCGTAATTTTACAAGTTACAATTTATTTTTATAACAGGTTTTCAAAGATAATTTAAACCTTTTGGCATATAAAAACAATAAATCATTGAAATTTCATTAAAAAAATATCCGTTATCAAATTTAGACACCTAAAACTTAATAAATTCTCTTTTCTGCTTTTTGAAATTGCATTATCAATGAAACACATTATTTTTTCAAATGCTGTAAATACCGACAAAACTCATTTTTTCAAGATGTTACCAAATTAATTTCAAAATGCTGAAAATTTAGGAAAAATCGTTAAAATTGTACTTTTAAGAGTTCTAAGTTTTCACGTAATTATGAAAAATTTAATGAGAAAATAAAAATTTTTAAAAAAAAAATAGCTTTATTAAAAACAGGTTTTCACACACTAACAGAAATATTGGATATATAAAAACAAATATCTGAAATTTCATTATTAAAAAAAGTCAATTTTAAGACACCTAAAACCTTTAATAAATTCTCTTTTCTGCAATTTTGAAATTGCATTAAGGTACAATGAAACACATTATGGTTTCAAAAAATGCTGAAAATTACGTTAAAAACTCATTTTAAATTTAACAAATTAATTTCCCAAATGTTGAAACATTTAGAGAAATAAAATTCGTACTTTGGAATAAGCAAATAGGCTGAATAGAGAATTCATAAGGAAGAGAAGCCTAATGAAGTAATTTATTTTTATTAACAATCTTTGTAATGCATTCATAACAGTATATAATAAATTACTTACAAGAGCCTAACCTAACGCACTCTGAAAAACCCATCCCTAATAACTTGTATGTGTTACTTTTGTTTTTTTAACACATTACAAAAACACAACTTTTCATTAGGAAGCTAAGTTAATAGGACTCATTCCAGGTTTTGTACTAAAACAAGCAGAGCAGATTGGCTATGACTGGTGTACTCACTCTAAAATTTGACAAGAATTACCAAGAAATGGGATTCCACGAACTTCTCCTAAAAACGTGGAACACTGACCCCCAAGACTAAGAAAATTAGGAAAAACTCAATAAAGTTTCTGAAGCTACAATGAGTGAAACAAATAAAATTTACGACATTATTATTATTATTATTATTATTATTATTATTATTATTGTGAATAAGTCAACGTGGCAGCAAATTATATATTGTACTTAAATAAAGAAACAAGTCACTCCTACTTGAAACATCCATTTTAAAATTAATTAACAATCTCCCCAACCCCAACGCTATCCCTCCCCCCCCCCCCCTCCCCCCAATTAAAAACCAATCTTTCATTAAGTACGAATATACATATATATATATATACATATAAATATCTGACTAGAACCACAGATTGGTGTCGTACTCCTAAATCGGTCCCAATGTGATGAATGAAATGAACGATAAAAAAAATGGCTGAGTAAAAAATAAGTAGTGGATGAGTGAATGATGTAATAACAGAGTGAGCCCAACCCAGCACAACCCCCTTTTCACTAACGAGTTTGAAAGTGCGCGGCCGCATTAAACAAAATCTATGAAATAAACGAAACACTTCTACCACATGTGCGTTTCACGAATTTCTCCAATAATTGCGTTCGCATTCTGTAGAGCCTGAAAAAAAAAATATAATAATAATAATAATAATAATAATAAAATAATTTTTATAGGTTAATCACTATTACTTCATTAGACGTAATATTTAATAATAAATTGAAGCTCCTTTTTTTTTTTTTTTTTAAATAAGAAATCAATACCCGCCACCTACTTTCACGTAAAGCTAAAGATGCTTATTAAATATTATGCAATTAATTACAACATAGTTCCCATTATAACAATATCGAACATTGAAATCCAAGTAAACAATAAAAAAAAAAATTTAGCTGTGTTCCTGAAGACAAATTATGACTCATAATTTGACAAATTATAGGTTATAACGTTTTTGGACTAAATTATGAGCTGTTTGTGACGTCACTAGAATCACGACCACGTCAGGAATATTAGCTCAATCTGAAAACTATGATAATATTTTATAACTCCCGAGGGTAGGTTAGGCCTGGCTAGTCTAACCCATGTTCACAAACATGAACGCGGACTCCGAGAATACGTTTGTAATACATAAATTGTGATTGTCAACGCGATTCACCAATCTTTAAACTGTGACGTCAGTCATAACATTGTGATAAATTATTTATTAATCCATCATTTCAATAAGTGTGCAAAAACGCAACTTTACTCGTGATGTATAACTAAAAAACCAACGCAAGAAATTTTTTGAAGGGCTTGAAAATTTTTTTTGGGCTTTACCTTTAGCATCTCTGCTGCTTCTTTCCGCCTTTGAGCGATCTCTGGGGATTCAGATAAAAGATCATCGATTTCTTCTGTTCTGTATAGGTGCTTCACGAGTTCGGATTGCAGATTATCCTTAACATGATTCACAAGGAAATGCATGATGGCTTTCGGGACCTTATCTTGGATACTTTTCCTCACGATATAAAAGTACGATTTTATTAAACGTTCTGTAAAAGAAAATTAAAAATTATAAATCAAAAGAAATTATTAAAGCTAAATCAGAAATATATAAAACATTGAACTTCATTAGGCAATATAATTCAATAAGTTTTCATCCAAAAATTGTGGATTCTACACGATTATCATATCTAAAGCACAATGTGCGACCAATAATAGGTCTTCATAACTTCACAAGTAAGAAGCCTGAATTATTAACTGGAATTTGGGAACAACTCTTTAAAAATTCGCCTGAATTCAGCTTTGCTTGTAATATCCAAATCCTCACTACACCCCTCCAATCGAGTCCAAAAGTTATAAGGGATTAAAGAAATCATTGTAAAAAAATATTCCAAATTATTGAACCTTTCAAGTACTACCTCCCTACCTCCACAGTTTCTGCTATTACCACTACTCGTTCCCCTGTCCTGCTGATACTGATATTTCTACCACTAGTATTGTAAATGGAAGAATTTTGGAAGCAGTCAGACCTCTTTATAGGCAGTGTTGGAGATGGAGAGGAAAATATTAGCAGACTAGGAAACACTCGACCTCTAGTCACGTAATCATTAATTACATCTTCTTTAGAGAAATTATAGTTATTTCCAAATAAATATCTAAACCGATTCTGGCAATCTTGCTTCAAAATTCAACACAACATTCTTCTGTTAACTCATTGCGTTACTCCCACGTTGAGTTGGCCAACTCACAGAGTGCGGTTCGTGGTGAGGCCCACAAGTCCAGTGTTCATTGTAATATAGAGGTGCGCCACACTCTGGTGCAGTGCGGAAAATGCTGGTACTAGACCAACCCTATTCCCACGGCTGTAGGGTCCGGAAGCGCGAAATTCGTAAATTTTGATGGGTAGGAACCGAATTCAGATTGAATGGATGTGGCACGTCGCTAAATAGTAGGAGCCCAAGTCAAAAATGGTCGAAATATTAACAGAACCAAAGTCCAGTTATTATACTAAGTTACTAACCGACTCTACAGCCCTGCAGTCAAAACCAAACGATTTCTTCTTATTATCAGTTCTATGATGCCTACCATAAGTGTCTATAGGATTGAAATACATTATCATCATCTTAGTCAAATCCTGAAACCCATTATTAAAATTTCCCAGCACTCGCATAAATGCAGCACTTACAGACCGGGGTTTAGTCTCCTCAAATACTGATTGAAGGAGGAAGAGGAATCATTCTGTATTAACATTATGCTAGACAGATTAATTCGTAAATCTACCAACATTCCACATCAACGCAGTTCCTCTTCCTTTCCGGCAACCTTTCTATAAATCAAACAAAATTTAGTAATTTACCTCACTTTTTTTTGGAGTCAATGTACAGGACCCACCACGGCTCACAAAGAAGCGGCCACACTGAGTTAAAAATTTCCTCACTATGGTAGATTTAGTGTGTGAGTAGAATTCTAATGGGTAAATTTAAGTTTGAAAAAGTCAAGAGATGTGTAGTTGTGACATATGGTCCATCTGAGGGTAATATTGAAGAGTGCGATTTTCTGGGATAATATGAATAATGTTTTGGATGGGGTGAGTAGGAACTTCAGATTGATTGTGTTGGGTGATCTAAATGGTTGGATAGGTGATCAAAAAAGGATGGTATAACAGGTGGCTTTGGGGTGTCGGGAGAAAATGAGAATGGTAGGAAAGTGATTGATTTCTGTGAAGAGAGAGGTATGAGTTTGAGTAATACTTTCTTTAAACAAGAGTATTCATAAGTATACTAGAGTTGGTGTAGGTAAAGACGGTATAGAAGTGAAAAGTATGATTGATTTTGTGTTGGTGAAGATGATGATGTTGAAGTATGTGTTGGATGTTAAATCAGTGAGGGGTTTTAGGAATGGGATTATCAGATCATTATGTTTTATGTAAAATTAAGTTAGTGGGGGATTGGATGGAGAGGAAGGTCATAAGGAAGGAAGTGGGCAGAATTAAAAGTGAGAAGTTAAGTGAACAAGGTAAAATGGATAAGTATTTAAGAGCACTAGCAAATAAATCAGTTGAATGTGAACATGTTAAAACTAAACAAATATGGAAGCAAATGAAGGAAGTGGTTGTTAGTATGTGGATGTGCTAAAGTAGGAAGCAAGAATGTTAACAGTGAGTGGTAGAATGAAGAGGTGATGCAAGCGGTTAAAAAAAGAAGTGTGGTTGAATGTACTAAAAGCCAATAATGAGGTTTCAAAAGAAAGATGTTTGGAATTATATAAGGAGGAAAAAAGAAATGCATACGTAGGAGGAAAAAAAAAAGAGGTAAATGAACAGTTTGGAAGGAGGATGAATGGAGACTTGCAAGAGAATAGGAAGCTCTTCTGGAAGGAAGCGCGAAAGGTTAACAATGAGAATAAGGGGAATCTGCCTTGGCCCTAGAATAATGAATAGGTATGGTGCTTTCGTAACTGATGAAATGGATGTGAGGGGAGTGTGGAGGGAACACTTCGAAAATCTGCATAACATTGGCAGTAATGAAGAGGTGATAATAGTGAATGTGTGTGGGTTTGATGGTGCAAAAAAGAATAGGTATTTTGGGGATGAGGTCATTAGTAAGGAGGAGGTAATGGGTAGAGTGAGAAAGTTGAAGAATGGTAAATCTGCAGGTATAGATAATATTACTGGTGAAATGATCAAGAACGGAGGCGAGATGGTGATTGATTGGATTTGGAAGTTGTGTAACAAAGCGTTTATTGGGGTTAAGTTTATAGTTCCGAGGGATTGGAGGAGAGCAGTAATAGTACCTTAATGTAAGAGTAAGGGGATAAATGTAACTGTAGGAATTAGAAGGGAATTAGTTTATTGAGAATTGCAGGGAAGATATATGTTGGTATTTTGGTCGAAAGAGTGCGTCGAGTGACTGAAGGACTGATTGGCGAAGAACAAGGTGCGTTTAAAAGTGGTAGAGGATATGTGGATCAAATCTTTACATTGAAACAAATGATTGAGAAAATGTGGTAGAAGAAGAAATTGTACTTAGGTTTTATGGATTTGCAACAGGCGTATGATAAGATTAATAGGGAGCTCATGTATGTGCGTGTTAGTGATATATGCATGCGTTGGTGGTAAGCTACTGAATGGAATCAAAAGCATGTATGACGATAGTGAAGTGTGTGTAAGAATAAATGGAGTCTGAATGGTTAATATTAATAGCGAGCGAGGTAATGTTTTATGTCTCCTTGGTTATTCAATTTAAGTGGATGGGGTTATGAATGAACAGAGGTGGGGGTAATTTCAGGGGATGCTGTGTTAGAATGAAGGTAATGAAGCAGAGGGAGGGAAAGTTCTACCTATTATATGCGAATGATTTGTTTGTGTGGTGAATCTGAAGAGAGTTTGAGAGGATTGGTAGAGAGATTTTGGCAGGGTGTGTAAAAGGAGGGGTTTGAAAGTAAACGTAGATAAGAATAAGATTATGGTTGTGAGTGAGGACAGTCCTCAGTGTGAAGTTATGTTAGATGGTGAGCAGCTGGAACAAGTGTCTGAGTTTAAATATTTAGGATATATGTTGGATCAAAAGGGAACGGAAGATGCAAAGTGTAGTAGGAAAGTTGTGAATGGCAGAAACCTTGGTGGTAATTAAATAGTTGGTGGATGCAAAGGGATTTTAAGTTTGAGTGCGCTAGGTCTTACATGAGGGTATGTTGTTACCTGTGTTAATGTATAGTAGTGAGACTATGGTCTGGAATAAGAGGTATAGATCTAAAGTTCAATGTGTTCAGATGGACAATCTTAGGGGCGTTAGGTGAGAAGAATTGATAAAATGAGGAATGAACGTATAGTGAGAGTTGTGTGGTGTGAAGAAAGGGGTAAATGAGAGAATAAATGAAAGTACGTTGAGATGGTGGTCATGTGGAAAGGATGAATGGACAGTCGGTTGGTTAGCGGATGTATAGTGCGGTGAGTGTGCTGGGATCCGACTGGCTGGGAGACCGAAGAAAAGTGGATTACGTCAGTAAAATGTCTGAAGGAGAGAAATGTGGAGTTTGGCAGAGGCGAGAATAGGTGCATAATAGAGGAATGGCGGGGCTTTGTGAGGAGTGATGGTTGTGGCCCACCTGGGCCAGGGGATGAACCCACACTTGACGATATGATAGTGAGGGTCCGTCGCGGTCCCGTGAAGCTCTAGGGTGGGATTTTCTTGACTGCGACGAGTTCTCACTAATAGTATAGAGGGGGCGGGCTTTCTTTTCGACTTGGGTCCTATTTTTCTACTACTTCTCTTTTCCGATGCATGTCACGCACCTTACTCCCAGTCTTGGGGGGAAAAAAGGAAGATGATGATGATGATGATAAATAAAGACATTGATAAAAGATAGAAAAAAAAATCATTTCCACCTACCAATAATTTCACAATCTTTGGCTTCTCTCTCTGTGAGTTTTCTCGTCTGAACATTTGGAACTTCTGGAAGAAGGTCGACAGGTTTCTGGGGGGACAGTAGATTTCCTTCAGAGTTGTGTAACCCATTAGGGGCACTGTTTACTGTCTATATATATACACAGACGGCGAAGGTGCATGACACAGCAGTCATTCCAGTAGTTAGAAGAAATGCAATAGCAAAGCAAAAGCAGTTAGAAAACAATTTTAAACACAATTGTCTTTAAATATAAATTATTTATCAGAAATCAATTTTTATATAAAAAAAATAGTTAAAATTTAATATTGTACATAGTGAGTGACCAGAAGCATAACTAAGAGCCACACAGACCCCGCCTTGCAGTGCGGCACATACAATTCAAAGTATATATATATATATATATATAAGAGTATATGTTAATATGTTGTTGTTATATATAAGGTTAAGGTTATAGTAAAATGGGTTTCCTATAGGGAAAAGACGAATTGTAGCAATAGTTATATATATATATATATATATATATATATATGTTAGGCAAGAAGTATAGCAGCATATATATATATATGTTGTTATATATGTTGTTATTCATCTTTCTCTCCAAGACTGGGGGTAAGGTGCGTGACATGCAACGTTAACGAGAAAAGTAGTAGAAGAATGAGACAAGTCGAAAAGAAAAAGCCCAGCCTTACCGCCCTCTATACCTATTAGTGAGAAGTCAGTCGTAGTCAGAAAATCCACCCTGGGAGCTTTATGGGACCGCGACGGACCACCACTGCGCGGGACCGTCAGGTGTAGGGTTCATCCTGGCCCAGGTGGCCACAACCATACCCCCTTCACAAAACCCCGCCATTCACTCCTATTATGCACCTTATTCTCGACTCTCCAAACTTTCATTTCTATCCTCCAGGCATTCCTTTACCGACTCAATCCACATTTTCTCCCAGCCGGTCCATTCACACTTACTACCACTATACATCCGCTTATCCAACCGACTATCATTCATCCTTTCCACATGACCCCAAAATCATCTCAACATACTCTTCATTTATTCTCTCATTTACCCCCTTCTTCATATACCACACACAACTCTCTAATACGTTCATTCCTCATTTTGTCAATTCTTCCCACACACCTAACACACTCTAAGATTGTCCATCCGAATCTAATATGTATTTATATACGTATATATATATATATATATATATATATATATGCATATAAGAAGTATGGAGGAAAGGGAGGGGAATAAGTGTGGAGGGCTGTTATATATACCTCGTATATATACCATATATATATTATTATTGGGTTTCCACGTGTTTGTACGGTTAGAGTATTGAAATGTTTTAGATTGCTAAGGTTATATATATATACTACTATATAAGGTTAAGGCGTTGGTTATAAGGTTATTGCTAAGTTATGTTGCCATACAGCAGCTGAGCAAAGGTTAAGGTGCAGCAGTTACAAAGAAGATATGTTAAAGATATACTGATATATATATATAATATAGATATATATATATATATATGTTATATATATATATATATATATATATATATATATATATATATATATATATATATATATTATATATATATATCAAGTCCGCCCTGCATTCGTTTTTGCGGGGGGATGGGGCACCACTCTTAGTTTTGCTTCTGAGTATTGTAAAAGTTTTATGCAAATCTAAGTGCAATTTCTATTGTTTATAAACACTATTTCAAAATAGTTGTTTGTATGCAATTAATAGCTATCTAACATCAAAATTGGTGCGTGTTATTAATAGCGCTATGAAAGGAGCAACATTCTTTTATTCATGCTGTTAGTCTCATAAAAAGTTATTAAGTAAGTTTTGTGCACTCACATGTGTAAAGCTAAGGTGTGTGTATATATATATAAGAAGAGTATATATATATATATATATATATATATATATATATATAGATATATATATATACATACAAAAAGATGTACTGGCTGTTACATATATATATATATAGCAATATATGTTACAGCATAATATATATATAGTATATATAGTATATAGCATAAGAGTTATAAATATTATATATATATATATATATATATATATATATATATATATATATATATATATATATATATATATATATATATATATATATATATAAGTTATATATATATACATATTATATATTATATATATGCAATATTGACTTTACATTTAATTTAAAATAATAATAATAATAATAAAAATACATACATAATAATAATAATAATAATAATAATAATAATACATAATAATACACACACATAATAATAATAATAATAATAATAATAATAAAACTCTCTCATTTCGTATGCTTAAGAAAAATCCTTTTTTTTAGTTTTTAAACAAATAACATTACATAAAAAATGTAAAAAAAAAATTATTAATCCAAAAATATTTTAATTTAAAAAAAAAAAAATCATTAAACTCCAAAAAACAATTTGATTATTTCCAATTTATTTTTATTTCATTTTGCTTATTTATTATTGCCTGTTTCTAAACTTATTATTTATTAGTGATGGGACGACCCTATAACAATAATAATAATAATAATAATAATAATAATAATAATAATAATAATAATAATAATAATAATAATAATAATAATAATAATAATAATAATAATAATAATAATTATAATAATAATTTCGCCTTCTATCGATTTCCAATATCAACATAATATTTTAATTGTTTTTAATTTCGTTGAATTATTTATGTACATTTACCCGTGTGTGGGGGAGAAAGAATGTACATTTACCCCTGTACGTGGGGGGGGGAAAGAATTTCCACAACATATGTCATACGTGATGAATGTATCGTATAAGGTGACTGAAAAAAAGTTGTAGCTGGGTTTGGGGGGGGGAGGGTACGGAACCCACTTATGCCCTAGAAATACTCATGCACCCCTTCGGATTTTTGGCATATGTTTGCGCAACCTACCCTCAGTTCTGGGGAACCCAGGGGCAGATGATGATAACCGTGTTTACAATACAACAGCTTAGTAGCTGTGCTAAAAATCAATAGACAATAATACTCAATTTGAATAAAAAGTAACAAAAATAGTAACAAAAATAGTAACGAAAAGACCAACTATTCCATCGTACTTTTAAACATATCTTTTAGGTAATAATCTTCTAAATAATTAATTAAACAGTTTATTTAAATAGTTTAATAATTCAATTTTACGTTGACGCAATTAAGTGTCGATAAAAATGTTTAAAACTTTACAGAATTTCCATAATAAACTTGAATGCTGAAGACTAAGTCGATGATTAAGTTACTCCGCTAATTTTAGGAACCAATTAGTCCTAATTATACAAAAAGGAACCAACCCATATGGCATCAAATCTTTTATACTCTTACAACTTCTGTCTGTCTGTCTTTCCTCTCTCTCCTCTTCTGTCTGTCTGTCTCTCTAAAGGTGTGAGGGGATTGTGTGGAAGTTTTCCTTTCGACTTACATCATGTTCTTCTGCCAAACTATTCAGTTTCAGCTGTCACCCTACCCCCACCTGTAAAGCAACTTTGTAGGGGAAAAGAATGAATGAAAAAAAGAAAGAGTTGTTGTTGTTGTTATATATATAAATATATATATTGGTTATTATTATTATATATGTTATATATATATATGTTGTTATATATATATTTATATTTATATACTATTTATAGAGCAGCAGTTATACATATATATATACATGGTTGTTTTTTTAATGAATATGTTGAAAAGGGTACATGGCTGTTGCTAAGTTACATATGCTGTTATATATATATACTTTTTGCAGCACACCTACCTCTCCTCCTATGAAAATCCTACGAGAAGCGGTGCCAGCCCACCCCGAGATACTACGTCGCCACAGCAGGCCGTGCCCAGAGATCCGTTAAAGCGAGTGTATCGAAGTCGCGTCTGATGTCCGTCAAATCCGAGCAGAATGTAAGAGCTATTCTGTGTCGTCTTTTGTGTGCGAGGAGTATCTATGACTCGGGGGTCAGGGGGGGGTGCATGATGAATTTTAAATTTAAAATTCCTGAAGGGATGGACGGCCCCTAGAGAGGAGATGGGACAGCATTACTCTGGTTTGATGGTCCAAAGTTAGTTCAGTACGGAATATTTCTGGCGGACGTGCTTGGGGGTATGGTATTATTTGGGTATGAGGTGAGTTCTTTGGGTTAATTGGGTATTAATGTGTTTAATAATGGGGGTATTTAGAGGGATTTAGAAGTGGGGGTGTGAATCGTGTTGTATATGTTAGAATGGCATAATGCTTGGTGTAATTTTCCCCCCCTCTCTCAGGGGGATCGTTGCAGTGTTTGAGGCAGGTGGTGATCTATTGATTTACTGTAAAACGGACAGCCTATGGGCTTTTATAGTTAGGATTCTTGTTTCTGTTAGTATGTGGTGGATGGGTATGGTGGGTATGGAGGAAAGGCAGTGTTACTTTCCTGAGAGCTTTATTTTGAACGGTTTCTAAGTTCTGAATATTGGATTGTGATATGGGCACCCAGACAGGTGATGCCTTATTCAAGAAGATGCGGAGATATATCTATATACTTATTGTGAGGGTATGTCATTATGTACGAAAACCCGCCCAGATTATGATCACTACAAAATATATATATATATATATTATATATATATATATATATATATATATATATATATATATATATATATATATATATATATATATATATATATATATATATATATATATATATATATATATATATATATATATATATATATATATATATATATATATATATATATATATATATATATATATATATATATATATATATATATATATATATATATATATATATATATATATATATATATATATATATATATATATATATATATATATATATATATATATATATATATATATATATATATATATATATATATATATATATATATATATATATATATGAGAGAGAGAGAGAGTGAGAGATAGATAGAGAGAGAGAGAGAGAGAGAGAGAGAGAGAGAGAGAGAGAGAGAGAGAGAGAGAGAGAGAGAGAGAGAGAGAGAGAGAGAGAGAGAGAGAGAGAGAGAGAGAGAGAGAGAGAGAGAGAGAGAGAGAGAGAGAGAGAGAGAGAGAGAGAGAGAGAGAGAGAGAGAGAGAGAGTCTATTGTGCGATAGGAAAACTGGTGCGTGGATGTTTGAGTCTCTTCTATCTGGGGTAAATAATGTAATAAGAGAAGAGGATTTATTTTAGGTGAAGCAGTCATTCGGTTTGTTGATAGCCACTGTTCCAATTACTTTTATATATTGTTGTATATCTCTCCATGCTTTATTTATTGAGAAATTTTGAGCTGTGGTTGTTAAGTAGTCTGCATAGCTATTGATTTTTATAAAAGCGGGTTTGGGGATGTGGTAGGTCATGCATAAAAGTTAAAGAGTGTCTGAAAGGTTGATTTCCTAGGGGACTCCATCATATAATATAATTTGTATGTACAGGAGTGGCATCCTTGCTTAACCTTAGCTGTATGAGAGGATAGGAAATTTTCTATTATTGTTTTGTTATTGATGTTTATGTGTGTTTAAAACTGTCTATTAAAAGGCGACATGAGACTGTATCAAACTCCTTGTTGATGTCTATTGCTACTAGTAGAGTAAAAGAGGGTGGGGTTTGGTTAAAACATGTAAGGATGTTTTGTGTTAGATCGGGTGGAAGAGTGGTTGTTAAGGGTGTTTAGTGTTAGATCGGGTGGGAGAGTGGTTGTTAAGGATCTTTTGGGTTAGATCGGTTGTGAGAGTATTTGTTAAGGATGTTTTGTGTTAGATCGGTTGTGAGAGTAGTTGTTAATCATGTTTTGTGTTAGATTGGTTGTGAGAGTGGTTGTTAAAGATGTTTTGTGTTAGATCGGTTGTGAGAGTGGTTGTTAAAGGTGTTTTGTGTTAGATCGGTTGTGAGAGTGGTTGTTAAAGATGTTTTGTGTTAGATCGGTTGTGAGAGTGGTTGTTAAAGATGTTTTGTGTTAGATCGGGTGGGAGAATGGTTGTTAAAGATGTTTTGTGTTAGATCGGGTGAGAGAGAGGTTGTTAAAGATGTTTTGTGTTAGATCGGGTGGGAGAGAGGTTGTTAAAGATGGTTTGTGTTAGATCGGGTGGGAGAATGGTTGTAATGATATAGGTCTATACGAAGTTGGGTTGTTATGTGGTTCGTTCGGTTTTAATAGGGGAATCGTGCACGCATATTTTCAGAAAGGACGGAGAGTGTTAGTCTGCAATGAAACACTAAAAGTTAGGGATGCGATAGCTTTGGTTCCCAGGTGTTTGAGATGAACATTTGGATATTTGGTCTGGTCCTACTACTTGTGAGTTTTTAATGTTTTTGGTAGTGTTGAGTACTTCTAATGGAGTGAATGGTTGATTCTTGGTTGATCAATAATCTTTTAAGTTTTTTAATTGTAAGTTTATTGGTGGGGATTGTGGGTTTATGGCAGATTTTTTAACAGGAACATAATAATATTACATTGTTTTTTTGGTTGGGGATTTTATGGTTTTGTTTATAGATGGCTTCGTGGGTTGGTGGGGGTTGAGACTGTGAAGTGTGGATTTTTTTTATTGTACAGAATATTTTTGTTTTGCTGGTTTTATGGCTTAGTGTTTGGATGCAATGTTGCCAATTCTTTTTCTGACTTAATTAAGTTAATTAGATAAAAGCACAAAACGTTGCACTCATTTAAATTATTTAATGCATTTATAAAAGACATTTTGAAGGAACGTTTTGAAAAATTTAAATGTTTCAGCCAAAAAAAAAATGTTTGAGAAAAAAAAAAAGAGCGAGATTATTTATTCTACTGTTGAGGTCTATGATTTGGTTTAGTTGGTCTTGATATGGTTGTCTATTTTGTCGGGGGGAGGGGAGTTTCTTTGTTTTATTAGGGTGTAGATTTCTGGTGAAAAAATGGGGTTGAATTGTTTGTGGTAGCCATGAGGGATGTATAATTTGGTTGTTTATAGAATTATTTTACTGAAGTGTTGTATTGCTATGTTAAGAGGGGGAAAAGTCAGTTATTCGTGAATATTGGTCGTCGTTCATGAGAAGTTGTGTGTGATTTGTAGTGTTTTGGAACTGTATATTTTTGTGTAAGGGTGTCACACAACCAAATTTGGATGAATTCTTGTACTGTCTTAGCCTTAGGGTTGTGTAGTTCGGAAATTCAGAGAGGTAAGTGTTTTGGTTGAGGATGGATTCCTGTATAAGTGCTATGTCAACATTGTATTTAATTAGGGTGTGGTGTAGATCTTTATGTTCATTTTTTATGCCTTTGATATGTAATTGAAAAATGCTCATTGAATTATGGGTGTGGGGGTGGGAGATGTGGATTTCTGTGTGCGAATTTTCGTGTATATATATATATATATATATATATATATATATATATATATATATTTATTTTATATATATATATATATATATATATATATATATATATATATATATATATATATATATATATAAGGGTTTTTTTTTTTTTGTTGTTTTTTTTTTTTTTTTGCATATTTCCTATCATTAAAATAATTTAAAATGTTTTTCTTATGAAAATGGGTTTTTCGGGTGACGATTTTGTCCAAATTATAAACGTCCTATTCCTAGATAAATATGTTATTTATTAATATATTAAACAATAAATGTGTAAATACTTCATTACAAATTATGGGAAAAGCAAAATCCATGAGACTAAAAAGATGAGAATTGAAAATGGGAAGAAATTCTTTAGAATCCAATCTCAGTTGAGTTGAGTCTAGTCCCATCACTATTTTTTAATATCAAAATTTTGTTTTAAACTTTGGAACATATCGCTCGTTTGTTGGAACAATGACATAACTAAAATACAGCGTTTTGTATGTTATTACCACAGATAGGTTGGTAATGATGCGTATTTTAAACTATAAGAGTAACATATCCCAACTTTCAAATCTTCCCAAGAGATAGCGTTAGTGTCGTTAAAGCTTCCCTATAATTTTGAATAATAATTTGAAATTTCAAATACCCTTCCTGGTAAAACGCCATTTATGAGTTATGCTATTGCAGCAAATGAGCAATATAGAATATCAGGAAATCAATATTTATAAATAATTCTTTAAACATTTATTAAATATAGCTACGTATCCCCACATAAAATATGAATGAAGGCAATTCAATTTACTATAAGCTATTCCACAAACAAAAAATACAATGAACAACTGTATCAAGAAACCACTGTCGAAAAATAAGGTTCCGCAATTTTGGTTAGTAACACCAAAGACTCATCTACCACTAATCTAACCAAAAAAAACCATACCAACAATAAATGTATTGAAAATGAAAAGAACCAAAAATTTTACCAACATTAACTAAAAAAAGGAGACCAAAAACAAACCTCCGCTACCAGAACGGTTTCATCGGAAGAAATGCCGTTACTCAACTACAAAATTAATTTAAAAAAAAAACATGAGTCATTTATTAGATCCTAGTCAAAATGGCGGACTCTCAGATTTTCATGAAACTTATATGAAATGTAATGAAGAAAATAATTATATAAAAAAAAAAACAACCCGAAAAAAGTAATGAAGTCTCCAAATCTCATATTTGTAATGAAATAAAAACCTTGAGAAAGGTGTCTGAAAAAAGTTATGTCGTACCCTAATATGATATTTATAAAACGTAAAATTAAATCTTACTACCAGATGTTTATTTTAATAACTTTTTATTGACTTATAGTGTTGAAGAAATATTTTATTTTACCACCACTCACGGGTTGGGGGTACGGTGGTCGGAGCCCCCTGTATACAAATGATGGTAGGGCATACGGAGGGCGGAACCCCCTGTATACAAAAGGTTTTAAGTTGTCTAAAGCTCATTTCAAATCTTTCCTAAAAGTTTCATGAAAATCTGCAACAGTCCACCGTTTTGACAAGGTCGTTTATTATTATTATTATTATTATTATTATTATTATTATTATTATTATTATTATTATTATTATTATTATTATTATTTCCAAAAAAATTTTAGAACTCCTATAAAACAAAAATGGAGTCCCTCCCCTCTCCCTCCCATTCAAAAATAAAAAAAAAATTATTTTAATTTAGTTAGAGTCGAATGATTTTTTGGAGAATGAGTTAAATTTTGGGACTTCTTGATTCTAATCTGAAAAGAAGAGGAAGAAGAAGAAGGAAGCGAGGGATGAGGGTTTATCAGATAGTAAAAAGAAGAATATAATATTAGAGACAAGAAGATAAAATAAAAAATAGTGTTGGTGTGTAAAAATTAGTGGAGTGTCGGAGTGGGTGAAGAGTAGAGCGATTTTACTCACGCGATTGAAGAGGCTGTTTCGATCTCTCGTGATGATCTTAGGAAGGAATTTCCTAGAGAATTCCCCTACTCGAATAGGGGGAAAGTTTTTATATGAAAATTCCCCTATTCGAATATAGGGGAACTTTTTATATGAAAAAAATAAATATATATATTATAAGAATCAAAGTGTAATAATATGGGACAAATAAACACTTTAATTCATATAATAAATAATTAGAAAACAATTAAATTGGAATGTCAAACCCTCCCTTTTCAAATGCCTTCAGAAGATGCGAGTTGGAGGACAATTATCGGATTCGTGCAACGCCAAGTATCATGCCCTATTTCATCATAAGCACTGTAAAGCCCCCTTCACAACAAATGAATCAGAAACAAGAATCTAACTGACGGCTTCACATCAGCTGAATCAATCTGAATCACTTCTCTCTCAACTCTTAAACTAAAAAATAATTTTTTCTACATTTATGTTGTCAGAAGACATACATTGAAGACATACAAAATTGTCATGCCGAATTAGTGACGGAACTAGACTGAACCGGATTGATGTGATGGCTGGAAAACTACCAACCTACTGTTTATTAGAGGAGCTTCCCCGAATAGTCATAGGTCAGATTCATATATATTCACTTTAATGCGATAGGCTTGGTGTAACGTGGACCTAAGTTTGTATTAGGGCGACTATGGTTTTCATAAGAAAAACTTATAAAACAAAATGGATAAAAAGTTATCCCCTTTTTAATGTTAGTTGTTCCTTTTCCGAAGAGATGATACAATATATGTATAGTGAACTGCAATCTACATCACCATTTTAATACAAGAAGGATAGTCTGAAGGAGAGTATCACTACTTCAAACACACCTACGACATATACACTTGTACACAAACTTATCAGAATTAGTGATATATATATCTTAATTTTTCTAATATAACAAATGAGATAAATTTTAGTGTTTCACGATAAATGCGAAAACGGTTAAACACCTGTAAATCCCACTGAACGAAGTACAATG
>JABUQX010134655.1:20000-30000 GCA_015478945.1 Trachelipus rathkii | reverse complement strand
TCCTTCCAGAAAAGCTTCCTATTCCCTTGTAAGTCCTCATTCATCCTTCTTCCAAACTGTTCATTTACCTCATTTTTCCTCCTAGATATGTAACTTGTTAGTCTTCCTTTTTTCCTCCTTATATAATTCCAAACATCTAACAAACTAACAAAGTTTTCCTTCGTTTGTGTCCAGATTTGTTCAGTTTCATACTTGTTCACATTCAACTGATTTATTTGCAAGCCGTTTTAAATACTTTTCCTTATTTCCTTGTTCACTTACCTTCTCACTCTTAATTCTTCCCATTTCCTTTCTTACATCTTTCTTTTCTATCCAGGCCCCAACAATTTAATCTTACATAAAACAACAAAAATGATCTGATAATCCCATCCCCCTTCCTGAATTAACATCCATCACATACTTCAAACATCTCCTTTTTCTCCAACTCAAAATCAATCATATTTTTCACTTCGATACCATCTCTACTTACACCAACTCTAGTATACTATACTAATCTTGTGTTTGAAGAAAGTATTACTTACACACACACACCTTTTTCCACACAAATCAATCACCCTCCTACAATTCTCTTTTTCTCCCGTCACCCCAAATTTACCTGTTAGGCTATCCCTTTTCTGATCACCTATCCAACCATTTAGATCTCCCAACCCAACCAATCTGAAGCTCCTACTCACCCCATCTAAAACATTATTCGGATTATCCCAGAAAGTCGCACTTTCCTCAACATCACTCTCAAATGGACCATATGTTACAACCACACATACCTTGACCTTTTTAAACTTGAATTTAACCATTAGTATTCTAGTACTCACACAAACAAAATCCACCATAGCTCTGTGCCACATGTCACTCATCAAAATGATAACTCCTATAATATATAATGAGCTTGTTAGGGAGCTGTGTGGTGTGATGAAAGTCATGAATGAAAGAATAAATGAGTGTGTATTAAGATGATTTAGTCATGTGGGAAGGATGAACGATAGTCGGTTGGTTAAGCGGGTGTATAGAGGTGAGTGTGGAGAATCGACCGGCAGGGAGACAAAGACAGAGTCGGTTAGAGGGTTTCTCAAAAAGAGACATGGATTTAACACAAGCGAAAGGATTGATGCGTAATAGAAGAAAATGGCTTGGTTTTGTGAGGGGGTATGGTCTTAGCCTAGGGGATGAAACCTACATTAGAGATTGTTGGAATGGAATGTGGAGTCCCTAAGGGTTGCATTCTCAGTCCTTATTTTCTATTATGATATTTGATATTTTCATGGATTCCTCCCATAGATACAATATTCTTTAGTTCCTTGCAAGCGTTTGTGCACAATAGTTTTCTGATCCATATCTGCAGGTACTATTGAAACATTTCAGGAATCTATATATTCACTAGTTGAATGGCTAGAGAATTGGAATTGGAATTTAAATTTTTAAGTTAATTAAAACAATGCTGTCGTCCTCACAAAATGTCCTATAGATGATCCCCATCACAAGTAATCATGTATTTGGAAGGAAATTAAATGCATATAAAAATTCATAATTTTCTTTGATTAGGACCAATATTCTGATCAAAGATCAACTTGGAATCTACATGTTAAAATTGGAGGTAAGCCGAGAAAGCCATGGTACTCTTTACACATTTCGTAAATAAGAATTGGGGTCAGAGAGAAGAATTGTATTGCATCTTTATGAGGCTTGTGTTTTCAAAAATAGATTTGTCTTTTATTGATGACAAATCAGGGAATTTGACTGGTTGTCGGAACTCTTCACTGTAGCAGAGTAGATTTCTTATAAGCTGATGCTCACATTTCACCATTAACCCTAAAACAAAACATCTGAGTCTTAGATATATATATAAGTGCCAGACTGTCAAAATATGATCATCCAAGGAGAGATTTATTTTTACCGTGGGTAATGTCGCTAACTTGTTTTTGGACTGCGATAGCCGAGCAGTCCACTAGTAGGTATTCTATGGTATCGTGGGAAGAAAATGGGAATCTGCGTGTGTAAGGAAGGGTTTTGGTGATCGAGTTATATATATATATATTATATATATATATATATATATATATATATATATATATATATATATATATATATATATATATATATATATATTATTAATATATATATATATATATATATATATATATATATATATATATATATATATAATATATAATATATATATATATATATATTATATATTATATATTATAATAATATTATATAATATATGATATAAGGAAGGATTTATATATACTAATATATATATATATATATATATATATATATTTCGCCCCTAAAAAGTTACAACATCAACTTCTAGAGGGCGATATTCAAAGGTTTAGGCCAAGTATAATGAAAGGCGCTATCTGCTGCTTCACTTTAATGTACAAGTAAATAATTTCAATACATTTAATTTTGATACTAGTTCCAATATAAATCGCGATGATAGGTGCCAGAAAATTCACTACGAGGAAACCGATTTTATAAAACAACTTATCGGTACCAGTGCTTAAGAAATAATGAGTTTTGGAAATCTAAAGAAATTACTTTTGGGGTCGAGGAGGACGCGGGAGAGGTGGAGGGGATTTGGACTTCAGATTTTGATATCAGAGTTTATGAAAAATAAAAATAAGATAGTCTAGAGCAAATAACAAAATTTAATAAAATGCGACTTTGGAAGTGTGATAAACGATTTTTGAGCTTACGTGAGAAAAAAAATAAATATAGAAGAAAGAAAATAGTGATATACAATTTATCTGAAAGTCTTCGGATTGAAGATAAACTGATAATGAAAAGGAGAAATAGATATCTCAAATTTCCCTTTTCATATAATCTTTAACAAATAAATTCATTGTTAAAGAGTTCCCCCTGCCAGTGAAAAAAAAAAAAGGTAATTGAACTATGAAATTGTTGCAGGAGGGTTTGAAGAGGTGCGTTCTAATGAAGTATCCCACTGAGGATATAATGGTTTTAATTTCAACCTGGAAGTTTGAAAAGTTACAAAAATGTGGATGAACAGGTGAAGATTCAGGAAGTTACGAATCTTTTGAAATCAGACTTGTTTGGAAAGAACAATGGGAAGGGTATCTGAAGGTGCATTTGTCGGATACAAAAGTGCATCCTTGTGGGAGAAGGAAAATGTTACTCGTAATTAGTCTTGGTTGGCTTTTGGGACAGAAGATTTAAGCTACAACATTGGAAGGAAAGGAAAGTAAGGTTTGATTTCCGGCTTCTAGAGTATAGGGTGTTTTGTAAGGATAAGGATTATACCTGCAACGAATGGTGTTGTTTATTGCAAAATTTGGGAATAGAGTACAGGCGTTATAGATTTCCCTTGGTATCTGGATTGAGGAGAAACCAAAAGTAAGGAAAAGTTAAAAGTTGTTTATGTCATAGGGAGTCTCTTAGAAAAGAAATTTAGTTGAGAGGATGTGGGGATTATCTACGTGACTAAAAGACCAGGAAAAAAAATTTATAGATTCAAAATGTAGAGTAGTAAGAATAAGAAGTTAGTTGGGAACAGTTGAGAGTTTCGTTTAAGAGTGCATCAAATGCATAATGAGAAACTAGATGTTAACAGTGTATCTGTGTACAGAGATTATTGTAAGTGTTCAAGTTTAAGATGTATGCAATAGCATTAATAATTAGTGTGCATTTTAATTTTTGATATATTTGGTTAACACTTTAAAAAAAATTATTATTTTTTTCTGTTAAAGTATTTTGATATTTTGTTTTCTAATTTCAGTGAGAAGATTGTTAGTATCAAGGTAAAGAAGATCCAATTTCTCAAACATTTTGTGTGTGAAGATAGGGGAGAAGAAAAGTTTTATGAGAAAAGGGTTGTATATTGGATTAATAAGCAAATAAAATTTGAAATTTTAGTGATCTTACCATTAATTTGTTATAAACTTTTCTTTTTAATATTCTTTAATGAAAATGTGTTTACAGTTTCATAATTTTACATGTTAGAAATGTTTTTTCTAATATGTTTTGTTATTTATACATTGATGTAAATAAATGTAAAATAGCCGGCCCGTGGCACTTTAAAAGAAAATGTTAACAATCTAAAAATAGTTGTGAAGAGGTACAGATGTTCCTGTGTGAGGAAGGAAAAGGATAAATAGATGGTATAAATGAATCTGTGTGATGTGAGGTCGTGTTGATGTGTGTGGGAGTTTTGGATTTGGAATGTGTTTATTTTACAGTGATAAGTCTGTTAAAGAAGGAGGCATGATTGTGGTTAATGTCCTTGTGTTGAGAGTGAAAGGTATTGGAAAATGCAATGAATGTGGCTTTAAAAGAGTGTGTTTGCGTAAGATGTGTTAAGTGTGTTCAGCATCATAATGTGAGTGTTCTTTTGAGTTTACACCCATATGAAAATGAGGTGGGTATGTAATGTTTCAGTCTTAACGGTGTGAAGATTTTTGACATTATTTAAGAGTGTGGAAGTTTCTGTTGTGAGAGAAAGGAGAAAGCTAATTTTTTGTGTAGAATGCGAGGAGAAGATACGATTTGCGAAGAGAGTAGATGGAAAGTGTTGTTCTTTCGAGAAAAAGGAAGGGTAAGAATGTGAATGCGAAATGCACATAGGTGCGGTGTAAGTATTATTAGTAAGAGTAGAGAAATGAGAACTTTGAAGAAGAGTTTTGAAAAGCGCGAAGCGTGAAGACATGAGGCATGATTCAGTTTGTGAAATGGAAAGTTTAAGAAACAACTCGTGTAGAAGGAGGTTGAAGAGGGATCAACATATGATCATTAAAGAAAACTGGTGGGGTGGGCGATCACCATAGAGAGCGTGAAAGTGGTTTCCTGAGAATGAGGTTATCCTATAGGAAACGCGTTATTATGCAACGAAAAATGCTGAGATCCCAATGAAAATTTCAAAGGAGGAGAAGAAGTTAAAGCTGTAATGAGTGTATGGAAAGACTCAGTGTTATATGGAACATTAAACGCTAAATCTTGAGCTTTACTTTGTGAATGTGCTAAACATTGTTCTTTAATGCGAACTGGAGGAAAATAAAGAGCATGCTGAAGAGTAGAAGGAGTTTTCACTCTAGCGGTGGGCAAAGGTAAGAGAGATTTAACCACTGGAGAACTACTAAAAGGTGAGGTAGCGCCAAGAGCATGGCTAAAATCCCATCGAAAAGCGTTTGTGCTACTATCTATCTTATTGGGGAATAGAGCCTTGGCATGTGCTTTGCCATTTCCATTTTTTACAATATTAACACTACCTAAATTTAAGTTCCCGCTATGGCCATGCGCGTTGCCAATGTCTAAATCATCTATATTAATGCGAGTCTCAGTGTTGCCTATAGCGTGAGGAGGAGAGTCCCCTATAAGTTTCCCATTTAATAAATATTCCTGAGAAAACATGCTACTTTTAGGACTATCTTTAATTACCTTTGTATTTATATTTGCGATACCATTTTCAGACCCAGTTATGCTAACCATTCTGTTTGGTATAAGAGAATTTTCTACCCCTTGAAAATCATGCTTTAAATTTTTATTAAAATCCCTGTCGAAGCGTACATTATGAGCTAAACTATTAGTGTGTTTGGGAGTATTAACATTATATTCGTCATGCAAAAAATTTTTAACCCCATTTGAATTTATATTATCAAGAGAAATAGGTTTAGCGCATGCATTAGAGCTATCATTGACAAGTGAGACAACTGGCGAGCTGCGAACATTGCGAGTCCCACTGGGGGAATGTGCGTAAGGTGTGGAGGCGTCCCTGGATTTCCGGATTAAAGAAGGTTTTCTCCAGTTATTTACTAGATCTTCTCTATTAGCGAAATGGAAGAAAGATTTGTGGGCTCCCTGAGTACGGTTTTCTTTAGCAGGAATTTTACCACTGCGGAAGCGAGAATTTTGTGGAGTGTGTCCATAAGGAGAAAAACATTGAAAATGCCTATCTTGGGGCAAATGTTGCTGATTTTTCCGGCGATAACAAGTGTGTGGAGTTGGAAAAGGTTTGCGAGGAAAGGAGGAAGGAGGGCGATAACCCATATGTGTACGGCTTTGAAACCGATCGTTTCTGAGCTCTTCAAAAAATCGTTGGCGCAAAGTTGAATTTGCAACGTTGTTATCGGCGTGCGAGTTTTTATTTAGGTCATTGGCGTTGACCGGAGAAAGAGCATTACCAGGTAAATGTTGAGAAGTAGGTAATATTGCTTCATTAAAATTGATAAAAGATTCAGAAATATTAACAAGAGAATGAGGGTTAGTGCCCTGCGATACCTTTTGATCAATGAGATAGGAGGCTTTTAAAGATTGCAAATCATGTTGAGAGAATGTAGTTAATTCGGGAGATAGACCTAAAGTGCTAATTAAATATTCAAAAGAAGGAGAGTTATTAAAACAAGAGTTAGAAACAAGTAAATTTGCGGAGAGTTAGAAGAATTATTTCCTATTAAATTATTCCTATTTTAAAAACAAATCAAATAGTTTCTTCATACACTTTAGTATTATTTTTAGCGTATAATATATTACTGTTTCTAGTGTGTGCGTAAGCGTTCCTTCTACTTATTTCGTTATATTTCTTAACTATTCTTTTCTGTCTGTAAATATTGAAAGTGTGTCTTGCACCTTCATTTCTATGCTTTATATCTAGAAGTGCCTCAATATTTGTCATATCATGCCCCTCTGGCATATCTAATCTCACCACCTTGCTACGTTTCACCTCTGTGTCTGATCTCACCTGTGTATCATACGCGAAGCTCATTCTATTACTGGGCAAGTGCTCTATAGGCGCGAGAGCCATCTGCTTTCCAAATGTGTTTGTGGAACAACCACTATTACTATCAGTGCTATAAAATAATCTACTCGTCTCAATATCCACACTATCTTCTATAGCTAAATCGTGTGGCCTATCATAAGAAAAACAATTTATACTCCTACCTTCCAAATTTCTAACATCTGCAAACTCCATATTTAAAGTAGTATGCGACTCAACCTCAAATCCAACATCACCATTGAAAACTTCACCATCGTTACCATCTCCAAATTCATCTGTGCTTGAGTTTTCAACATCAACTGGCAGCTGCTTCAAATACACTGCTCTCGGGGTTGACTGTTGCCACACTGCGGCCTACTTCGTCAATATCTGTGCTTCGCGAATCTGTTTCAGAGTCATCATTAATCTGTAAAGTTTTAATAAAAGAATGGGGAGATAAAGGAGTTTTGGTAAGAGAAGAATTCATATTACACCTTTCCAATCGAAAATGTGGAATATGGTTTTGCATTTGATTAATACCCTGCGACATTTCTACTGCTACTTTATTCTCGAGAGTAAATTGTGCTGCCTCTGGAAAATGTGAAAGCTTTATAGGAGCGGACTTTTGGGTTTCCAGAGGGTGATAAAAACTCTGCGTCATGTCTACTTTTCTATCTTCGGGCTTAAAAAGTATCCCATCAATACCTGACTCGGCGGAGCCATTAAAACCTAACGCTGAAAAATTTATATCCATGTGACTGCCGAGGCATGCATGAGAGTTAGTATTAAATTTAAAAGTATTAGTAACATTAAATAAAGACTTATTCCTGGACCTATCCAAATTAACATTAGGAAAATTTACCTTGCTGTTGGCATCAAAATGTGTTGAGAGAGTGTGTACATTCGCGACAAATTTCTCATTATTACAAAAATTATTTGTTTGTGTAATGGCGTTTTTATCAATAGTAGGCGTTAGAAAATGTGAATGAATATTATTTTTACATAAACAAGTATTAAAATTTGAGCGCTCTGATGGAAATACATCATCATCAGTAGCGTTTCTAAACAATGAGAACTGGTTAGCGGTGTGAGGGACATTCATAGCTGCCGCTAACGAACCATGAGAGATGGTTTCAACGTCGATTCCATTCATAGCTGCTTGAGAAGTCCCATGAGAGGTGGCTTCAGAAAGAACATTAAAATAATTATCATCAAAAACTGTATGTGAAATATTGTCTACAGCCCTATCATTGTATGAGTTAACATAAGCAAAAGTTTCCATATCATTGTTAGTTACAAACTTTTCCTCAACCCAATTATGCGAAGCTTTATTTAGAACATCCATTTGAGCTGTGGGGCTCGTGCTAGCGTGTTGATATTGGCTATCAATTTCTGTAATGTAAGCATTAAAATAATGAGGAGCCTGGAGTTGAGGCGATTGAGAGGATTGCTTCCTTTTATATAAATTACCCATCTTGAGGAAAACAACATGAAATCTATTTTCAGTATTAACATTTAAATCAATTTTATATTGTTTAATAGATTTCGTGTCAGAAAGAACATTTAAATTAATTTTATATTGGTTAATAGATTTCGTGTCAGATAAAACATTTAAATAAGATGTGTTAAACAAAATTTGAGACTCTACCTTTTTAGTTCCATTGAACAAACCCTTGTGAGTGATGGCTGGTCTGATTACCATAACATCCATCTTTGGCTCGATGCTACCGTGAGAAGTCGAGCTACCATTTCCATGATGAGAATATTTTCCAAATTTTCGAGTCTGGAGAAGAGGCGGTGTACCATTGAGATAGTTCATTTCCAATGCGTCGTTTGCTGGAGTACTTATATCACAGGACGAGGAGAGATTGTGCTGGAGAGAGACAGGTTTGGACTGGTTCCGCCCTCTCGAAAAATGAAAATTTTGCGAATTTCCAGTGTGATTTACATTGCGAAAGTGTTCCCAAGATTGAGAACTGACTTCTTGTGGCGCTCCCCAATTATCCTGTGGATGACTTTGAAGAGAAAAATGAGAAAAAGAGAGTCCGTCATCACGGTAATGTCTCCAATTTGGTACATTATTGACCCTTGCGTGGTCATAGAAGTCAATATTGTAAATATTATCTCTCATCATTAAATATTTAATATATTCTATAGAAACATTAGTTTGCGGAGCAATTGTTTTTCAAAATAGTGACGTGAATTATATCATTAAGAGAAGAAAAACATTAAATATTATATAACCCCTTCAAATTGAAAGTGACTTTAAAATTTTATAGAAAACTGTGAGAGTGGGGTAAAATAATATTTCAAATTTCGACTCTATGAAAAAAATAAAAACAGTGATAAAAAAATGCGGTGGTACCGTAAGTTTATAAGTCCTCAAATTGGAGTGATTCTGGCACCTGCGGAGGAGAGAGAGCTGCGTCTTGCGAGTTACACCAATTAGAATCACTTTCACACAGTGATACACTTAAGCACAGGAATCGGCTGGAAGGTCTTCACTTTCGCCCAAATCTTTTGCTAGGGGGCGATTTTCAAGGTTCAGGCCATGTATGGGTAAAAACAACGTCCAACTGCGTCAGATTTTTATTTAACATAACATCAAAGAATGTGCTAATTTTCCAAAATTTAGAAGTATGCAAGGTAAATAATTTCATAACATAAATTGAAGATACAATAGTAGGTGCGCCGTTAGGTCCGATAATGAGTGCCACGCAAGGTGCCTATAAAGTATAAACAAAATAAAAGTAATAAATAAAAAAAATTCAATGTGGGCAGACAAAAATATAAGTTAAGCATTCTATACGTGAATTATTACAGTAAAAATATTTAAGCAAATGTTCGTTAAATAAATAACATAAGTAAGATACTTTAGATTTAAACAAAGTTTCTCAAAAAAAAAAGAATTTACGACAAAGTATTGACAAATTTAGATTTCAAAATTAAGTGTCTTTTTCTATAAAAAAAATTACATTAAGGAACATAAATTTCAAAAATAAAAAGTTAAATCAAACTTTCTAAACAGATGACACTTAGCGTTAAAATTAAGAATGAAAAATAAAATCTATTCTTGAGCATTAAGGTACAAAATGTTAAACAAATTTTCTTGAGTACTACATTAAGGTAATAAATTTCAAAATTTAAATCTTGACATGAGTTAATATAATCAAATTTAAAACAAAAATAAAAAGAATTTTAATGTCTTGGTCCGAAAAAAATTGATGCAAAGAATTTAAAAAAATGGAGCCAAGATTATATAAAAATAATTTTATAACTTTTATAACTAAG
>JABUQX010134655.1:10000-15000 GCA_015478945.1 Trachelipus rathkii | reverse complement strand
TCGTGGAAAATAGTGACACATGTCATACACGGTCAAATGCTTTGGATATGTCAAGCGCTACCACACAAATCTCCCCGTAGTTCCTAAGGGCGGAACACCATAAATCGGTTAGGTAGGAAAGTATATCACTAGTAGACCTCGAGCGTGCCCATGTTGATCTAAGAAATGAGAGTTGAGAAGGGTTTCAAAGATCTTAGGTATAATACAAGTGAGGGCTATAGGGCGATAGCTACCTTACTTCGAAACAGATTGAGCATATGTGCGCTTCCAACAGTGAGGGAAAGTGCTAGTATTAAGGCACAGAGAATATAGTTGCAAGAGCGGCGGCGCCAGCGCGGAAGCACACTCCCTCAAAACTTGGGGAGGAATGCCATCCGGGCCACCCGCCTTCCTAACGTTCATAGATTTCAGGAGCCCATGCACCCGATAAATTGTAATCACAGGCAAAGGGATGGGACACCTGAGAGGAGAAGGAGGAGGAAGAGGAATGCCAGAGTCGTCCAGGGTTGAGTAAGAGGAAAATGGGAGGCCAAAAAGATTGCCCTTTTCAGTTGAAGTATTAGCAACAGGACCATCAGTTCGAATAAGAGGAGCAAATGTAGATTTATAAAAGTTGTTAGAGATGTTTTTGGCAAGAGGCCAGAAAGGTTTGACAGTAGGAGAACCAAGGAGGTCAGCGCACTTTCGTTTAATGAAAGTCCTCTTTCAAGCTGAATTAAAATGAACAAAAATGATAGGAGAACGAGAATTATTCCACTCTCGATGCGCACTGTCTCTAGCCTGAAGGGCCAGAGAACAAGCACGATGTTTGGACTTAGCGTTGTTTGGACTTATGGACACCCTTTCTGAGAAGTGGATATGATTTTTATACTGGAGAAGCTTAGATGGAAGATTTTCAGTTGTGTCTTTTTATGGAACTTTTTTGACACATTGGTGAAGTTACTATATGTTGATTTAATTTTTTTAGCTATAACATCTTTATTATATTGTGGAATTGTGCTCGGAAAATATTATTTATATATATTAGCCATTCCCACAAATTAATTTCATTTCTGCCTGAAGATGCCTCGAGTTCGGAGGCGAAATATTGCAACAATATACAAGTCTTCAACAAAGCTCTTAAGTCCTGAAGAAATGATCTCGACAGGAATAGTTTTCTTCTTAGCTTTCAAAGGAAAGAGAATCCGACGAAGCGACTCTGAGAGGAAAGTCCGACGCTCTTACCTTTGAACCTCCAGGATGGCTGTAAGCCCCTACTTTAGAGTTTTTCGGACTTATGGACACCCTTTCTGAGAAGTGGATATGATTTTCTACTGGAGAAGCTTAGATGAAAGATTTTCTGTTGTGTCTTTTTATGGAACTTTTTTGACACATTTGTGAAGTTACTTTATATGTTGAATTTTAATTTTTTTTTTGGCTATAACATCGCTTTAATAATAATAATAATTTATTATTATTATTATTATTATTATTATTATTATTATTATTATTATTATTATTATTATTATTATTATTATTATTATTATTATTATTATTATTATTATTATTATTGTTATTATTATTATTATTATTATTATTATTATTATTATTATTATTATTATTATTATTATTATTATTATTATTATTATTATTATTATTATTTATTATTATTATTATTATTATTATTATTATTATTATTATTATTATTATTATTATTATTATTATTATTATTATTACTATTATTATTATTATTATTATTATATTATTATTATTATTATTATTATTATTATTATTATTATTATTATTATTATTATTATTATTATTATTATTATTATTATTATTATTATTATTATTATTATTAAATAGTAATAATAGTTACAATAATAATAATCATATTATTGCTATTTTTAATTTTCTTATTATCAATGTCATTATTATCAGTAACAATAGTAATTATATTATTTTATTATTTTTATTATTACTTCAGTTATTATTATTATTATTATTATTATTATTATTATTATTATTATTATTATTATTATTATTATTATTATTATTATTATTATTATTATTATTATTATTATTATTATTATTATTATTATTATTATTTTTAAAGTATTTTTATTGTTATTAATAATTGTGATAATTAGCTAATGCTGATATAATGTCGTGGGCTCAAAAGACATCAAATTTTTGAAATCATTAGCTAGTTTCAAGATATTAAGGAAAGTAACGTTATTGTTGTCTAAGTTTTCTATTGTTAGATTGAAATCGTAAGGGTTTTATAAATATTGAACAAAGTATTGTGGAAATAATGTTCATTTATTAGTAAAATAATTGCTTATAAATATGTTGAGCAATGAAGGTCCTTAAAATTGTCGATACATGTCGTTATTCATTTTGACAATGGGGTATTACTAAACATCGAAACAAATAATACACAAAATAATATATAAAATTTAAATGTGCACTGGAATTAACATGGATTTGGAGACAAAATATAGTACCTATGTCTAATAATAAAAATAAGAATTATTTGCACTTTTGAAAGAAGCTAGACGAATCCAACAAAACTTAACCTAACCTAACCTAACCTAACCTAACGCCTGTGGGCTGTAAGGGAATTTTTTTTGATGTCGTGTCGACCATTTATTTGGGATTGTCCTTGTTTGGAAGCCATTACAATGGCAGATTTCAAATTACACAAAGGTCGTAAAATTTAGTTAAAAATTTGTAAGATTGAGTATTATGTACAAGCAACTTAAGGAAACATATGTTACATACGAAATCTAGTTTCAACATAAAAATTTACTCACTCGGATACAAACAGATAATAAATGGACTTTAAAAAAACGAGTGACTATTTACTAACAAGAAAAAAAGGATATCGACTCAAACTGTTGTTGCTTTAATATTTTTCTTAATATATATATATATATATATATATATATATATATGCACACAATCACAACTTAATATATATATATATATATATATATGTATATATATATATATATATATATATATATATATATATATATATATATATATAACTATCTATATATATATATAAAACTATATATATATATATATATATATATATATATATATATATATATATATATATATATATATATATATATATATATATATATATATATATATATATTTCAAATCCACAAGGAAAATGAAAACAAAATACCGAACACTTTCGTATTATTTCTCAACACATATCATAATGTGTTTGAGAAATACAAAAATGCTCGAAATTTTTTCATTTTCTTTTCTAATTGTTATAAAATATATTTCTCGTGCAAAAGAATGATTAACTTATATATATATATATATATATATATATATATATATATATATATATATATATATATATATATATATATATATATATATATATATATATATATATAAATAAAAAAGAACGAACATCGTTAAACTCAAATTATTATTCACGTTATGTGTTGTTTTAATGTCAAAGCTGAAGTTTTTTTTTTTTTTTTTTTTGCGTGGGATTTAAAGCAATTAATTTCGCAAAATCTTTTTCTTGATTGGCAAAGGTCGAGATCTTAAAATTATTTCATTTATTTGCCTTTAAAATTGGGAACCTAATATATTTTAAAGACTTTTACATTCTCTTTGTTCTTTATCAAACTCCCGTTAATATATATATATATATATATATATATATATATATATATATATATATATATTTAATAAATATATATATATATAGGATATATATATATATATATATATATATATATATATATATATATATATATATATATATATATATATATATATATATATACATATATATATATATAGGGTGATACAAAAAAACGCAGGCCCTGCGAGGCACGTTTTGTGATATCTCCTACAATCATTCATTAATCACCCTTATTTTTGGGATATGGCAGGCAAAGTCTGTGGTACAAATAGACCTCAATGAAATCGAACAAAATGCCTGCGTCAAACATTTACTACCAAGACTAGCGAGTTAATAGAAAACTTTGAGCATCCAGTTCAGATGTGAAAGTGCCTCAAAGAAGAATTACAACTGGTTGAACCACTTTGAAAGTATTTGACCGTGGAGAACCTCAATGCGGCGAATGAAAGCCGTCCGAAGCCATCAGGACATTGGGAGCGTTTAGTCGCCACGAGGGTAGTCAAGAGCTTGAGAGAGTCAGTTCAGCAAAAGTCGATGCTCTGCTGTTTATCTAAGGATGATGATTCTGCTTTCGTCTGTATTCTGTATGGGTAAGCCCTTATATCGTTTACTAGTACTCTCCTGCAAGTCATGGAATACTTACCGAAGACTAACTTCGTTTGGCTACGAGTCTCGAACTTTACTGAACTGACTCTCTCGTCCTAGACCAACTCGGTTTGTACGCTGGGACGTCTGAGTTGCGGATAGATTCTGCATTGATTCTCCAAAGCTGGGTTCTGAATTATTATTATTATTATTATTTTATAATATTCGAACTGATGCATAAAGAGTCTCAGGATTTTCTTGAACGACGCAGTATGCCGTGTCCTCAAAATAAGGGTGATTAGTGAATGATTGAAGGAGATATTATAAGAATCGTTAGAAAAAGATTTCTTAGGTTTCTGAGTATCAAACAAATGAAATAGATAGGATGAAAGTTAGATACTCAGTATTTCAGGAGTTTTGCACAATGACCCCTGCTATCAATAAATTTTATTTCAGGAATCAGGGAAATGCTAAAATTCTAAATATAAAAGACTAAACTTTAATTAATCTTAAATTACTTAAAAAAACTCATTTACATTTATTTACCAAACAGTTTATAACCTAAACTTAAACTAAAGTAAACTAAAAATTATGGAAAAGAACTTAAGGTGTTTCTTTTACAATCGTAAGAGTTTCCCTTTCAGGAAAATACACTCATTAGTTTAAAATTGTTTTAAAACAATTAATTGGTAAATTAAAAATACTATTAAAAATAATAATAAAAGACGACACCTAAACAAGTGTATTACAC
>JABUQX010134654.1:0-23951 GCA_015478945.1 Trachelipus rathkii | reverse complement strand
TTATGAGGAATAATATGATTGTAGATATTTATTTTTCTTTTAGTGTTTTTTTATATATATTGTATCATTGTATTATGTATGGTGGAGTGTTTTTTTTTTTGTTTTAGTGGTTGATTATTATATATATCATTATATAATGTATTTATATATTATAATATATATTATATATATATATATAATATATATAATATAATATAATATAAATTTGCTTGAACGCAAGTAGAATATTTATAGGATAGTCACCCTAGGCACGCAAAATAATACTTTAATAAAACATCACAAATAAAATTGTAAAATTTAAAAAATACAAAGTAACCATAAGCTTTCGCTTAAGACGCCCAAAGGCCTCTGTCAGATGGAATGACAAGAATATGCAAAAAAATAAAAATAAAAAAGTTAAATGAAAAATGGTGTTCAATCCAGTTGATTGTCCTTCTTCTTTACATCCTTAAGGCATCCTGAATTTAGGAGTATAGAATTTTGAATGGTGTCCAGTCTTATTTCGCCCGGTTTCTTATTAAAATTATCAGTATTGTATATATATGACGATTCAATTATTTTCCTTTTCAGAACTTGATTGCTATATTTCAATGGAGAAACGGAATATATATTGCAGAGTTCGATGGGCTGTTGAAGCTGAATTAGGAGAGTCGTTGATAAGATCATATTTATGTTGATAAACTCGTCTGGGTAGATCAGTAGTCTCGCCGATGTAAACAGATGGACTGTCATATCAAGGAATTTTATAAATGCATTGCGTTTGATAAGTATTAATTTTAGGGGGTTTAAAAACTTTTTTCAAGAGAATTGTATTATTTTTTATAAAGCGAATATTTTTGGGAAGATGTTCTTTTAATTGATGATTTAACTTTTAAGGAATGGGAAGATAAGAAAGAGTGGTGTGAGGAATGGGAGGATTACTATTATAGAATTTTTGTTTGGCTTTGCGAAATGCTAAATAAGAAACCGGGCGAAATAAGACTGGACACCATTCAAAATTCTATACCCCTAAATTCAGGATGCCTTAAGGATATAAAGAAGAAGGACAACCAACTGGATTGAACACCATTTTTCATTTAACTTTTTTATTTTTATTTTTTTGTATATTCTTGTCATGCCATCTGACAAAGGCCTTTGGTTGTCTTAGGCGAAAGCTTACGGTTACTTTGTGTTTTTTAAATTTTACAATTTTATGTGATGTTTTATTAAAGTATTATTTTACGTGCCTAGGGTGACTATCCATTATATATATATATATATATATATATATATATATTATATATATATATATATATTATATATATATATATATATATATATATATATATATGTATATATATATATATATATATATATATATATATATATATATATATATTATATTATATATATATAGTTAATTTTCTAAAAGGTAAAATGACCCATGTTATTGGGCAACGGATATTCTGGTATGGGCGACGGGAGGAAGTCACACTTAATCTCATTGGGATGGTGTTGAGACAAACTGTATGATGTCAACTTGAGATTTACGCCAGCAGAAGGTAACTGCTTTTATACAGACATGGCGTATTCTAAGAATCTTTTCACGGTGAGTACTATTTGGTTTCTGTGGTAAAGGACCTGAAAGGCTTTCAGGATACTTCAGGAGTCTAAACATATTATGTAGGACCAGCCACTATTTAGGAACAGGATTCTTGATAGGGCCATTAAAATTTTAGTTAGGTCAGATGTAAATATGTAAGCTGACAAGTGAAGGGTATGTGAGAGAATGTGGTTTGGAAAAATTACTACAACACCTGCTCCCTTTTCAGATTTAGAACCACCTATTAAGATTTGAATGGAGTCATCATGATCCGTGGAGTAAGACTGAAAGATCCCATCAGTTAGAGGCTGCAAGGTTTCTTTCTTTATTAAGGGCTTGCAAGCGCTATCGACAGTGGCCGTGGAAAAGAGACATAGGGTATTATTATCTTTATTATAGGTTATTGATAACAATTTACAAAGTGAAAAATTTATCGTCATTTAATAATATGCACCGTTTCCCTTCCTTCGACCACTCCTGTATCCAATTTTGTACAACTCCACCTAAACGACACTGTAATAACTTAAGCACAAAAGCTTTGATAAAATGCAGATAAGCAATAACAGCTGACTTTTCTCTGTCAACGCACTCAGTAATATGCTCCGTAAATTTCCGAAGATTCGTCTGACATGATATACCTTTCCTAAAGTCATGTTGAGAGTCTCGAAATATCTCATTGTCAACTTCCTATTACCTGATTTAGTTCATTCCTTATTCTCCAATAAGCTTCCAAATCTATTACGTTGTTACTCCTTTTGAACCACTTAGTTACTTTTATCCCTAATTTTATCTTTTATCTCACACCTTCACCAATTTGTTTCTGTTCTTTGCCCTGATTACTCTGACTGAACTTTATCCAGGATTAATTTAAAAGTTTCCCACGTTTGAAAACAGTTTTGGTTCACAAATTCCTTATCCACAGTATGGGCAAAGTTATTTTCATTGACCGGGCTCTGAAATAGTTAACCTTACTTTCATACAGTTAAATAATATTCCACCTACACCATGCAGTAGTTGCTTGCGCATCAGACTTGAAAATAGTGCTTTATCACCTGGTTTACTGAAGCCTAAATAAATAATATCAGCTGACTCATTTTTGTCAGCACAATATGTAATATTCTAAATTAATTAAACAAGGAATGACAATTGCAAGCAAAAAGAAAAAATGTGCCTTCTAACTATGTAATTAAAAATCAACTCAACCAATTATTAATGTCCCATGGTCATGGAAATGGAGTCCAGAAAAACAACACCACGGTATAAACAAACCTTCGACCAAAAATAAGCAAATTTATAAAAATGAGAAAAATAAAAAACTATACATTACATCGTCCGAATCTGAGATTTATATAAAGTATGGGAAAAATATACTAAAAAGAAAGAGAGAGAAAAAAAATTTACGGGGTGTCAAATGTTTGGAACGAAGAGTAATTTCAAGTTATTCTCTGTACTAACCTCCATTGCTTATAGAAAAGTAAGAACACCTAATCACTTCATTATATTTTGTTATTCGAAAAATAATAACTAGCTTAAAGTTTAAACATATCTCAATGACTGAAATTAAAATTTCATATTTTAACATTCTGGATAATAAGGAGGCAGCTTTAAGTAACTTTTTTAAAAATTTACATCTGCTATACTCAGGAATTAAAGTTAATTTAATTTAATTTAAAGGTTATTAAATAATCAAATGTGCTATAAAGTTTTGATTCAAAGTTTATCTATATGTAAACTTTATTTCTATTACTTTAATTAAAATATGGTTCTATTGTCGACGGTGGAAATATTTCTCCAAATAATATTAAACTTTTTTTTTCATATATCAGAAATTTAGATTTTTTTAATATCTTTGGTTAAAACTTAAAATACTTAAATTTAGGGATTTTTCCCGTTTCTGGGATAAGAATATTATGATTCAACTTGATTTTCTTCTTGTTTTTATTTTTTACAAGAAAATATTGGCAGTGGTCAGCAAGTGGATTGCTAATCGTAGTGTTTTTTAAAATTAAGTAAACAAGTGGTAATATTGATAAGAAGTTCGTACATCGTACTAAAAAAAAATATTTTTAGTGTTGTAACGTACATAAAATATAAAAGAAAGTAAATGTCTAATCTCGTAGAGATAAAAATATTTGTTATAATAAATTTCGAAATGAAAACGAAGTTTAACCTATCATGTTGACTAAAAGAAATAGAAGAATATTTGACAGAAATATATAAACACCTTAAATCAGATGTTTATAGAATGATAAATGAATCACAGGATTAAAATAAATAAATAAATAAATCTTTAAATGATTTCAGGATATAGGCTAGTTGTGGGCCTAGTTAAGGATTTAAAATGACACACCTATGAATCAAAGGCTTAAGAGATAAACCTATAAATTAGAATAAATTCCAAGCTATGTTGCTAATAATTAGGTCATTAAAATTTATAAAAAGAACATAACATGAGAAAATAGAGACAATTAGAAACCACATGAGCCTATCAAGATTATTCCAGTCAAAAATATTTAAGGTTGCCTTGAATAGCTTGTCATGAGACACAATTTATTAAGCTAAATAGGATAAGGTAATTTCTTAGTCAAACCTATTGAAATTATTAAGGCAAAACATAGTAAAATCTATTAAAACCATCTATAGAGACTGCAGAAGTCTATTTTTAGGTAATAATCCATGTTTTGATATTCCAATGAAGCAATACTGACACTTGTTGTTAATAAAAAATTGTCAAAATTGTATTATTTTTGTTTTTCATATATTTCTTTTTACGTTCGGAAAATCGATAAAGTTATAAGTTTTGTTAAGTAGATTTACTATATATAATTAATAAAACGGAAAATTGTCGTTTCAAATCACCCTTTGTGCGTTTGTCACCAAACCAACTCGCTTGCCTGAGTCGCACGCGACTCAAGGTGAGTCAGTTATGTAAATATATATATATATAGATATTATATATATATATATATTATATATATATATATATATATATATTATATATATATATATTATATATATATATATATTATATATATATATATATATACTATATATTATATATATTAAGTTGTGGCCTACCTAATCATCACTTTTATCCTAACCTAACTTAAAAGGGGGCACAGTAGGCCTAACCTAGACAGATTCATATGTGGCAGAGCAATGAAACCTAACCTAGATGCATTCACGTTGCAGAACAAGGAAACCTAAGGTACAAAGTTTGGCTATTATAATATATATAGTATAATATATATATATATATATTATATAATATTATACTATATATTATATATATATAATAATATATATATAATATATATAATATTATATACCGTACTAATATATATTATGAACATCTTACATTCATTCATTCAATAAGGACCTTTTTACACTGAGTAATAAATTCATGATAATATTTACCTATTCCTTTGAAAATAGTAATTCGAACAAAAAAACATTAACATAAAAAAGTTACTTTAAAGTAACAAACTACGAGGACAGTTGTCCAATATATATATACATATATATATAAATATATATATATATATATTATATATATATATATATATAGTATATATATATATATAATAATATAATATGGTAATACTGTAGACAGCGAACCCCACACATTTTGAGACAGAAAATTTTCTAGTCAAAAATTTTCTAAAGTTTCAGAAAAGTTAAGTTAAGTAAACGTTTTTTAAAAGAAAATTGTTTAGTGGCAACTGGCAAAGCTTCTGGCATAATTCCAGAACCTTGAACAAAAAATTTTATCTTAAAAAACTTACTTAAAGCCGTAAATTTTCTTGAACTTAGAAATTTTTTTGAACTTTGGATTTTAAAACTTAAATGTGTGGGTCGCTGTCTACAGTATTACCTATATATATATATATATATATAATATATATAATACTATATAATATATATATATAATTATATATATATATATAAACTAATATATATATATTATATATATATATAGCGTGGGCGGGGTGACTTGGACCAACTTTAGGTATAACTTGGTCTCCGACTCTCCCCCTAATACACTTTTGGATTTTTTTTTTTTGTGTAAATCACGGCCCTATAGTGCAATCTAAGCACACAAAAAAATAATACATGTAATTCTAATAATAGTTTATTAAAGTTTGAATAACGCTGATCAGCTAGAACGCGTGGAGGGGTGGACCGGACTAAAAGAAACATTAGAAAAGCAGATGCAAATTCCAATTTTATATTTTAATTTTTACTTAATATAATATATTATTTTCATATTAAAATTCGTAATAAAAGTAATAAATGTCAATAATGATAAATAAAATACAAATAATAAATAAGGCACCGATTCACCCCTCTCCGCCAAAAATTTTGACAACTTTTTTGAATTCTTTTTTTTATTAAATTTTCATTTTTTTTAAAAAAAATTTCACTTAATACAAGTAACTTTTTATTAAGCATTTAATTAATTTATGTAATAAAAAATGTCAATAATACGTAAAATAGAGAAAAACAATGGTGGTCCCGAGTCACCCCGCTCACCCCCATCAATTTTTTACGGCGGGGTGAATCGGACCAAGTTAGGCCCCGTTTTTTTGGCACTAATACTGCTTGGATAAAATTTACTTTGCCAGTTTTAAAGCTAACATACTCTGAGTGTATCCACTGCAAAAAAATAATTAAAATCGATCTACAATTTTTTCTTTTTTAACGAAGTTAAAAAAACTCACACTTTTTTTCAAAAGTTAAATTCTATTGAAGGACATTTTGTACCCTAATTTCTATCTATAACACTTTTTTAAAAAAATATAAAAACTTTCTATTAAACATGATTTTACATAAAACTTGTAGTACTACTGCGTGGCTATTAATGGGGAAAAATTATTCATTTTTTTTTTATTTTATTTAGAGTTGACCGAATCACCACCCCTCCTAAAAAGCCGGGCCTGGTCACCCCGCCGACGCTATATATATATATATAATATATTATATTATATATATTATATATATATATATATATATATATATATATATATATATATATATTATATATATATTATATATATATATATATATTGGCAACTCAACCCTATATAGTGACTCACATAGGTGCCTACAAAGTGACTTTGTGTATACAGACAAATGCACAAAAAGTGATTCGAAACTGCAGTTTATCTAATAAAACTTATTATAACCTAAACTTAATGGGTCTAATAAACAGAATTTAAATAAAAAGAAATTTGGTAGATTGATTAAATTTAAATATGAGAGAGGTTTGGTAGAGCTTTTTTGATACTCTTACATGGGGATAAAAGATATATAAAAAAATGATTATCAAAAAGATATCGATATTTCATCAGAATCTGCTATACTCAATTATTACACACTTTTATATTATAGTAAAAAATGAAAAAAATAAAAATTTTATAAAAAGTAATGTCAATACTCCATTCATGAAATTTTGTCTTAGAATTTTTACTTATTTAATGTTTATAACTGGTTTGTGACAATACTCTATCTAATACTAGCCTAACATAGCCATTATACAGTTTAGGTTTTTGGGGCTTAATGGGAGGTTCAAAGTAGTAGAAGTTTTTAATGTTTATTCTCCCAAAAATCATTGCAGAAACCTTGTGCTTAAATAAGCAAATCACTTTTAGAAGTAAAAAAATCCATACACAGGAAAATATTCACAAATTTTGGTAGGCTTGCAAAAGTTGAATAAAGTTGAGTCACAAACAAAGGCTGGAGAGTGAGCAAAAAACGATGTGCACTTCGTAAGACGGCTGACAGAGTGAGACCATTTCTATATTAGACCGAATTTATACTAAAGGCAGCAGACAAATTTGCCAAGGAAAGATTTAAGAAGTTGTCTAGTATACTAGACTATTGTCTATTTTGACTACTATACCTTGATCATAAGAACACACAAAAACTAGAGACCGTAAGAAGCCACATGGGCTTATCAAGATTGTCCCAGTCAAACTAATGTAAAGGCTTAGATAATTTCCCAAATAATCAACCATTTACTGATCCAATTTATTCTTAATGGTTGAAATAGTACTATCAATTATATCCTGTGGTAAACCATTCCAAATATTAACTGTTCTGTCACGGAGAAAATACTTTCTTGTGTGGAGATGACACGCTTTCTTTATCTTTTTGTTATGACCCCTGGTAATCCTTATATGTTTTTTAGATTAAATGGGAAGAACGTTCTTATATCTACATTATCAATTGATGAAAATATTTTGTAAACCTGAATCATATCTCTGGTAAAGGTTTACATTAGAGTATTAAATATGCATTTATTCCTAATAAACTGGAAATAGGTATTTTATTAATGTACAGTAAAAATACTATTGAAAGTAAATTAAATGAATAAGTAGCTATGTTGTTAAATTATTGAAAATTTAAAATTAAATTGGGAAATTAGGCCTTACAAATATAGGTACCTACCATATATCTCATGAATTTGTAGATAGGAAAATCAGTAAATTTAGTTGGTCAAAATATTTTTATTTTAGTCAGTAAGTTTAGTTGGTCAAAATATTTTTATTTTAATAAAAAAAACATTTTGGATAAATTTTAGAATGAATTAGCAATAAATGCCAGTTAGCAGCTCTTAATTTAAAGAAATACCCATATCCCCTCGAAGAAATCTATCTATAGAAAACATCCATAGTTTTTTTAATCTTTCTTTGTAAGTTATAACTCATTTTTAAATAACTTATTAAATAATTTATCACCTTTAAGAGACAGTAATAAAATTTTAATTTTCCTAATATTGATAGGGGTACTTTTTCTAATACTGATCAGACTAGTTTACTATTTATTGACTCCTTACTTAATAATTTTTTAGGCCAGGTTGTTGATGAGTTGACAAAATCCACTTCTTTATTAGACTATTTATAAATGAAGATTTTTTTATTACTAACATTACGATTAAGGAAAATTTGGGAAAACAGTGATCATAATATAATAAGGTTTAAAGATAATAGGTAAATCACAGTTAGTAGAAAACAAGTTAAAAGTTTTTTTTTACTTTAAAAATAATGACTTTGATAAACACAGAAATGTTTGGAACCATTGACTGGGACAAGGAATACAAGAAGCAAAACTTATCAAATGTAGGAAACAAAGTCAAATTGGATAATATTCAGTGAATTTTTTTTGTCAGAATAATCAGGGCAAATAATAAAAATTCAAATGGTGGACTAGGTAGGCAGGTGAATGATAAAATTAAAGATAAACAGAAGTGATTTAAGAGGTTCAAATTATTCTCTTACATGAGAATAAGGAATGAACTAAGTCAGGCTATAAGATTTGAGAAAGGATCAAATTTATCTGACAAAAATAATAATAAAAATTAAATAAATTATATCAGTTTTTATAAATTTAATAATAATAATAAATGGTATTAGTAAGATAAATGAAAATATGGTTAGCTCTGATGGAGTATAGTCAATATATTTGATGCCTTCTGTACTTCAATGTTTACAAATGAAAAGTTTGATATGTTACATCAGAGAGCAGAGTAGATTGTTTTGCTTTTCTTAATATTGATGTTGATTAATAAAAGATTTTTTTGGGACACATTGATTGCAATAAGTTTGCATATCCTGATGGTATAGCTACTGTATATTCATGGCAGAATCCTAAAGGAAGGTAGTAATGTTATGTCACTATATATGTACATATGACTTTATTTAATAGACCTCTTATTATTGTTAGCCATCAGAGGACTGAAAAATTGCTTGTGTTTTGCCAATTTATAGACATTTTAGGGATGATCTTGGAAATCACAGGCCAGTTAGTTTTAACCTCATTACTGTAATAAATATTCTAGATAAATTTTTAAAAGGTTGAATGGAATAATATTAGTTCATATTGAGAGATTGCTAGACTCAACCTGGTTTTAGGAAAGGTAAATTTTCTTAACACATGCAAATGTGACTTTCTCACAGATGAGCTTGCAGCTAAACTAGTATATAGCGTCGGGCGGGGTGACCAGGCCCGCCTCTTTAGGAGGGGTGATTCGGTCCACTCTAAATAAAATAAAAAATAATAATAAAAAAAAAAATTTTTCGCTCATTTTATAGCCACGCGGTAGTACTACAAGTTTTATTTAGATCATATTTAATTCTAGAAAGTTTTATATTTTTAAAAATGTTAGAAATTAGGGTACAAAACCTTCAATAGAACTTCACTTTTGAAAAATGTGAATTTTTTTAACTTCGTTATAAAATGAAAAATTGTGGATCGATTTTAATTATTTTTTCAGTGGATACACTCGAGTATGTTAGCTTTAAACTGGCAAAGTAAATTTTTGATCCAAGCAGTATTAGTGGCAAAAAAAAACGGGGCCTAACCTGCGTCCGATTCACCCCGCCGTAAAAATTGATGGAGGGGTGGCTCGGACCACCATTGTTTTTCGTATTTTACGTATTATTATTGACATTTTTATTACGTATAATTAATTTAAATGTAATAAAAAGTTACTTATATTAAGTGAAAATTTTTTAAAAAAATGAAATTTTAATAAAAAAAACGAGTTCAAAAAAGTGTCAAAATTTTTGGGCGGAGAGGGGTGAAGTGGACCATCTGATAACTGCTAACGTCTTTTTATTTGTGAATGAACTAATTCTTCATTCTTGTTTAATATCACTGAAAATAAAAGATTATTATTATTAAGTAAAATTAAAATATAAAATTGAATTATACGTAAAAGACGATTTACACAGATGGTCCGAGTCACCCCTCACTGGTGGTCCGATTCGCGTTATTCAAAACTTTATAACTTTTATTATTAGAATTACATTATTATTTTTTTGTGTGCTTATGCCCGACTATAGGGCCGTGATTTACAAAAAAAAAAAAATTCCAAAAAGTGCATTAGGGGAGAGTCGGGAGACCAAGTTATACCTAAAGTGGTCCACGTCACCCCGCCCGACGCTATATATTTGTTAGTCCAGATCAGAAACTGACAGTCTTAGCTATGTTGGAAAGTAGTCATCAAGCTCATCATACCAAATATTCTTTGGACCACAACTTTCGGTCCAGTCTGGTGTTCCTGTACTACATCATAAGATAGATCTGTAGCAGCCAAGTATCAGCTCTTCAAGATCATCACATACACCCTTAACAACCTCCATAGAAACATTGAAGTCTGAGAAAACCGCCATAAGTAAAGATATTAATGAGAGTAAGAATGTTAAAAGCTCTGTTTCTGACTTTGAGCCAGAGTCTGACTCCTCCTCAAATATGCCACATGATGATAGTCAGATTTATCACTGGACTCCCTGATTGAAAAGATGTCTGAGGACTCAGATGCTAATCATGAGAATGAATTTTGTAAGCATCATATATTACTCATATGTAATTATAAAAGCTTGTCAGTGTCTTTGTAAATTTGTTCAGTTTTTGATGTTGATATTGAATGGAAAATGAATTTTGAAATTTTTCATTTTCATCCTCTGACTTTTGGTTTAAATGATGCGTATGCTAACAGACTGTGTACAAGTTATGTGGCTGCACCATGAATCAAGTTATTTATATAGTATGGCACAATTATGGGGAGCAAAATTATTCTCTAGGCTTAATACTAAATAAATTAGCTTTAACTAATAAAATCAATATAGTACAATAATATATATATACTATTTTAGAAAACTAATATTTTGCCCATACTTTAAATTTTTTTTCTCTTCAAATGCTTTTTTTTTTTTTTTTTTTTGCACTTGCATCCCTATTTCAGTTACATTAATTAAATCTACACACAATCTTGAAAGAGTAACCTGATACTGGACTCTAATACTAGATGGAATAGCTTGATATAGCATGCAAAAACTTTTCTTGGAGCTAAAATCACCAATAGAAAAAGTAGTGATTGGCTATAAAGTGAATAATCCAATATGTGTAGCAGAGTATATCTCATTGATTCTGTGCGAGCTTTGAAAACTCAAATTTGGGTTAATTTTTTTTTGTATCCATGATGCAACTCTTAGTGCCAGGGTTGGTAAGGAAAAATCCACCCAATAAAACACAAAAAATCCACTTTATAAAACCCATCAAATAAAACCCACTTGTTATATTTTGGTATATTTTTGTAATTTTGAGAAAAAAATTAGATTGATAGAGTTTAATATGTATATACTTTATTATACAGTATTATGTTTATACTTTATTATACAGCTGCGACAGCAACCCCTACAGCGGAGTTGAAAGCAATACAGATATTATTATCTGCAGTAAACATGATTTTACTTCTAATTTCAGAAATATAACTTTCAGTAGTGTCTGGAGTTAGGAATTTGTTTTATTGCATGTTTTTGTTTTTAGCTCTCTGGACTGAGAATTGCAGTGACATCTCTAATGCTCTTTTTTACGAGTTCTCTATGACTGGAAGGTAGTTTACTTCAATCAATATTCCAAGCTATAGCAAAGCTATCTTCAGTAGTCAAATCACTTTGCTAACAGTAGGAATACTTCAATCAATATTCCAAGCTATAACAAAGCTATCTTCAGTAGTCAAATCACTTTGCTTACAGTAGGAATAGGGTAGCTTGTTGTGTAAATAAGTTATTAGATATCGAATTTGTTTTTATTTTATCATGTCACACTAAATGCAAGAGTCCCATTAATTGTATGTAACTAGGGGGTGCAAAGATTGAGCTGGAGAAAAAAATCTAATTTTACTCGTAAAATATTTTTCATATTTGTAATTGTAAGTAAAAATAAAGGGGTGGCAAGCATTCATTTTCATTAGAAATTTCAAGTTTCATAACCTAAAATTAATGATGTCATGTGTAAATAGAATAAGAGCATTAGATTGACTGGTCCCGAGCTAGAGCTGGTTAATTTTAAAATGAACTAGAACTGAGCTGTTTTAAATTGGTAGTGCCAGAGTTGGAACCTGGAAATAATTGTAGCAACAGTTAACTTTGCTAATGGTAGGCTTTTTTTCTTATGCTCATTGCTTTAACTTTGAGAAATATCTTCACCACTGGTGCAACCTTTTAGTGAATAAACTTGAGGAATTCTGTTTTTATAGAAAAATCACCAAATACAAAATTTACTGATTGTAAGAATTAACTTTTCTAATGGTAGGATTTTTTTCTTATCTTCATTGCTTTAACTCGTAAAAATATCTTTATCACTGGTGTAAGTAACCCTTGGTGAATAAAATATGAACTGTAAAGGATTATCTTTTTTCACAGGTAAATCACGAAATACTATTTTCCACTTTCACTAATTTTTAAATTGTGGTAGAAATGAATAGTGCAAGAGAGGCACATGAAGAAAAATGAAAGCACTGGCAACTACAGTAGTACATTAATAAAATTCAAATAGAAATAATACACCTTATTAAAAATACCTATTGGTGCATTGGAAATCTTTAGTGAGGATATATTCTCCTTATCACTTGCTTGATAACCCCTTCTTTATTTTGTTGGTTATTTAAGTACTGTAGTTCTAGTAGTTTAGCACATGAAAGACCTTCTCCTACATATGGCTTACATAGGGCATATGTAAGTTCAGTTGATAGCATTAGTGTTAATATTGTTAGTAATCTTACAATATGAACTTTTGACCAGTGAGCCAGATTTTTGCAAAATGGTTTGATCTCTTGCCCAGATGCATATTGAGGCTTGTGCATATGTTATATTATACAAAATCACGCCAGATATTTCAAATTCAGGCTCATTTGAATAGGTTAAATAGGTTAAAACTTAAAATTTTTCTTGTGTTGTATAATGAAAGTAGTATTTACCAACACTCCTTTTTTTTTTTATCATAAATAATAAATTCTTTTGTAGCTCTTTTTAAGTACTGACTTAGTAAGTAGGTAAAGTAAAGGGTATTGATTAGGTTCTACTATATATGACCTTAAACACGAAAGATGATCCTATTCTATTTATATTCAGTTCATTTGTATTTTGAAGAATTTTGCAGAAAATAGATAAAAGAAGATTAGTCCTCACTGTTACAAACTTCGTACAGTAATTCTTTAATACTTATTAAAGAGTATATATTACTTTTGAGTACCTTGGTTTATTGTTTTAATAATGATATATGAGCCGAAAAGGTAGTAATATATAAATATATAATTATAGTATATATAAATTATACATAAATAATAGAATAATGTATATATATAATATATATGAATAAATAATATATAATATAGTAAGTATATGTATATACTTACTGAATAAATATATATTATAATAATATATAGTGAAAATATAATAGGTATATAATATATATATATATAGGTGAAAGTATATGCAAAAGTCCAGAGGTTTGATCACCTTTTACTCACACAAACAACCGATCCAACCAATTTACATATTTTGGAATCTTTATATATAAAGCTCTATTACCATGAAGTGTAAAAAAAATTATATATGGATGGCCATATATGTAAATCGATTTTGATGATTTTAAAACATGACACCAGAGAAAATAGACTCGCATAGTAAATCAGTTGTCGGGGTCTCTCGGCCTCTCAGTGGACGACGGGGGGGACAGACTTCGTCCCTATTCTCATGTCGCCCATCGGCTCGAGCCCCCAAAGGAAAGTAGTATTTAATCAGCCTATAAAATTCCTTTAGGGGGCTCGAGCCGATGCGGGACAGAGAGGACGGAAGCTCCCCCCGTCGTCCACCTAGAGGCCGAGAGACACCGACAAACTGATATCTATGCGGTCTACTCTAGGGTGTTCGTTAGTTGTAAATCATAATACGATTTACATATAGCGTGTATATATAATTTTTATTTTTTTCTGTTTTACTTTAATATAGCTATATATTATATATAAGTATATTATATATATATATGTATACCAGCCTATATATCCATATATATATATAACTATATATATATTAATATATATACATAATACATAATACTATATTATATATATATTCATATATATAATATAGTGATAATACGATATATATATATATATAGTATATATATATATCTTCAGTATATATATAATTTTTTTATTATTATCATTACTCTATTTTACACTCTGGTAATAAGTTTATACGCTGATTCAAATATGGAAATTGAATTCTGTAATGTCATTACTTTCGATGCTCGAAAAGGTAGATCAAAAATCGGGACTTTTGCTTTTATAGTATATTATATATATATATAATATATATATATATATATAATATATATACTAATATATTATAATATTAGTATTATATATAATATATATATATATATATAGTAATATATATCTATATAAATTATATATATATATATATATATATATATATATATACCCTATTATATATCAAATATATAGTAATATATATTATATAAATATATATTATATATATATGTATATATATTATATATATATATAATATATAATATATATTATATATATATACATAATCCATTCATCATCAATCATCATCGTGTCCTTCATCACGCAGCGTTTCTCCTTCCCCATGACTGAAGGCGGTTAAGCTCTGCGGCACATGCATTGGAAACAGTAAAGTAGTAGAAGTAATATGACCCAAGTTGAAAAGAAAGCCCCAACTCTTTTACAACCCGTTTATACCCTAAGTGAAACTCTGTCGTTGATTAAAAAAAAAACACCAAAAAAAACACCCTAGAGCTATTATGGGACTGTGCGATGGACCTCACTATTGGCGCATCTCGTCAATGTATTTTCGTCATCCCTAATGGCCTACCTGTGTGCCACCTAACTTATTACCCCCTTGCATCGAGACAACTACAACGTCAACTGCACGCTCTAACTCCCAGCTCTCTATTTACGGGCTGCAAACGGCACCAGTGGTAATTGTTATATAATACTCAAGGCGCACATAAGAGACCACAATCTCAAACTAATTTCCATATTATACTATCTATTTTACCTTATCAGGCTTTCCTGCATAATCATTATATACCATAATACTTATAATTTATTCTATATATTCTGTAATATTATGTATCTTCACCTTAAGTAATAATATTATTTTTACTTCTCATACCAAATATCATTATATATCTAAGCAAATATATATATTATTAATAGCCTCCCATTATTGATATTTTAATACTTATGGTAAGGATACTAATATATCATAATTACTATTTTGAATTATCACTTATATATTACCTATATATACATATTATATTATTATTACCAAATATTAGCTTTACCTTATTATGTTATATAATTTAATAAATGTTAACAAAATTATTACAATATTTATAAATTTCATCCTTACATATAAATTAGATTCATATTTTTCTTCAACAACCCTGTCAAACTCCCTTTAAATCACGTTCATTTCTCAAAACATTTATTATATACAGTGATTAATAATAATAATAAACACCTAACACGTCCCCTAAGATTGTCCAAATCTTAATACACATTGTACTTTTAAATCGTAATATATATCATAACCTACTAAGAGTTCCATGACTATAAGTCTCACTTATCATAACAAATTAACATAGGTTAACGAATATAAAATGGACTACAATAATGATGGTTTAGTAAAAGGTCAACCGTAGCGCTTCGTCAATAATTTTAAGTCCCTTGATACAATCCACAAGAAGTAAATTAATTTGGCACCAAATTTGAAAACTCCGAATGCCAACTCGCCCCTGTCCTACTATAAGTCTGCCTATCACATATTATATATAATAATATAATATAAGTATTATTATAGAGATTATGAAAATAAGTTGATGTATAGTATTGATAAATATAGTATTAATATATATAAATAATATTAATATAATAGAGATAGATATAAAGATATAGATAACTAATATATAATATATATATTATCGCAATTTCTAGAAATGAATTTACAAGGGGAATTTACTTACCAATGATCTTGATTTGGATTTTTGCTCTTCTCAGAATAGTTCGAAAGGTTCATGCTTTCGGGGAGAGGTGAAATAGATTAATGCTGTAATAAGTAATATGAATTATAGTAATTATATAGAGTAACTTATGTAGAGATATATATAGCAGCGACCGGGGCAGATCATGGGATACCCTAATAAATAATACTAGTAGTATCACGTATATATAGATATTTATATTTTATATATATATATATAGTATATATATATATATATTATACTATACTATATATATAATATATATATTATCATATCATAAGCTACTACTATACGTATCCAAAGGGTATACCCTAGTATAGTCATAGCACCTCACTAAACGTAAGAGGATATAATATATAGATGAGTAATTAATTGATAGGATGAATTAAGTATATATAAAAGAATAATTTAAATATATAATATAATATATGAATATAATTAATATATAATAATAGTAGATATTAATATATAATATAAAATCAATGATATATATATGTTATAATATATATGATATAATAATATATATAGTATAGTATAATAAGAAGTATAGATTTCTATAAATATATAAATATTATAGATATAAAGTTATAGGTGAGTCCAAATGATAGAAAAAGATGTTTTAAATAATAAACTCAAATATATTTTGCCGCGAAATGGTAAAATAAAATAGGGATAGGTAAGCTAACGCTATAGACTATATATATAGTAGTGATAAATTATAATGAGGGTAAGTATAGCAGGTACCCATATCAGAATATACATTACACTTAGATATGACTACATTACGCGTATAATGATAAGTCCAAAGAGCCTATACTAACGGGGCGCAACTATGAGATATCTTAGTATGGTACCAGAGTCATCACCACTCACCTATACTATAAAAACTCAATAAGTAATATAATATAACGTATTGTCACCATACTATACGGTACAACTTACGATATACATACCATAGAATATATAGTAAGTAGCTTAGTAAAGCCCTACATAACCGTACGTACATTGCAGCGTAAGAATAGCAAAAATATAAATAAACTATATTTAATAGATAATATACATACTAAGAGTGTCAATACAATATAAATAATACATTATAGAGCTAAATCATATAAGTGATACCGAGTAAATATACTATACCTAGGAATACCAATAATTATCAAGTTACAATACCAAATATGACCTACCCCTATAGTAATAAATAAAATAATCAAAGTGAATCTATCAGTCAAAATATAAATTGTGATAGTTAATGATAAATATACTATATATTACGTATCATATAGTATATTAAAGGTCGGAATGAACTTTAATGATAATACTTCAAATACGATGCCGCAGGATGAGATAAGAGCACATTGTTAAAATAGTGAATAAAGTTCAATTAAAAAATATGGAAAAGTAAGAAAAAAAAGAAACGATAAAAGAAGTTAAATAGCTTGGACTTCTTCAACGATAATCGGAGTAAGCCTGAATAGGTTCAATATATACATAAATGTGAACAAGAAAAAACAATACATAAAGGGGCAAACCTGACTACAAGTTTGGGGTACTACCAGACTTAACTCGTAAATAAAGAGAAGCAGTACCAAGATACCGCAATCTAGTGAACTGCTGGTCTACCTAATACCAACTAAACTGACTGGGAGTAGCCGGTTACAGCTAAGCGGTAGTACCAATTACCTCAAAGGGATCCAAATTATAGTACCAACTAATAATCTGGTCGCCAACTTATTATCAACTATGGTTGACTGTGGAAGTGGCTAATTAAAGCCTGGCGGATAGTACCAACTATCTTAGAGGGAATCAAACTTCAGTGCCACCTAAAGTCTGGTTATAGAAATTAATACCAACTAAATGCTATACTCAAAAGAAAGTAGGAAAGATCCCGTTACAGTTCTTTTGATAGTACCAACTACCTGATAAAGTCAGTCTTAGTACCAACCAAGACTTGACCCAAGCCAATTAATACATTAAGACTAAGCGGCAGTACCAACCTCAAAGGGATCCAAACTTCAGTAATAACCAAAGTCTGGTTTAGCAATTAGTACCAATTAAAAGCTATGCTCAGAAGATAGCAGGGGGCAAGTTCTATTACCAACTGATAACTTGTTCTTCTGGCTAGTACCAACTAGTGCTGACTGGTTAGGAGTAGCTAATGAAAGCTAAGCGACTGTGCCAACAGCCTCAAACGGACCCAATGCATAGTACTAACTAGAGCTTCTTTCTAGCAATTAGTACCAACTAAAAGCTATGCTCAAAAGATAGCGGGGGAACCCGTTTAGGTTCTTGGAGTGCACCAACTACATACCGGTTTGCTAACTTATTACCAACTAAGATTGACACTGTCTGAAAAGTTAGACATTTCTAAAGTAGTTAGATTACAGTTGCCAGATGAGAGAACTCTGTGATATACCGAAATCATGCTTCCAAAGTAGAATCCTTAACATTATGAAACTATAACTAAACTATATTTATAATACATTTAAAATAGATAAACTATTTTAAATCAAAATTATTCGTACTTACTCAAAAATAAAGAGTAACTAAATAATTTCTATATTTACATTATAATTAAATAGGACTAAATGCGTAAAAAAATATTCTTAACCTTATATAAAATACATCTTACTAAATTAAAAATTTTAAGAATACATAATATTAATAAAATAAACTAATGTATTTAATGATATTAAATATAACCAATTATATTTTTAATTCAATTAAGAATAGGTCAAAACATTCTTGAAACTAAAGAATCTTTAACAAAATAAAATAATTATTATATTGTCATGTGTTCATGAAATATGAACTGAAGAAAATAACAATAATATAACTATTAAGGTTACTTATTAAAGAAATTAATATAAATCGTAATCGTAACTAAATAATACGTTTAAATGTAAGCTAATAACATTAATTAACTAAGAAAATAAAAAGAAGCAGAAATCCCTTTTAATATTTACTAAATTGTGATTCTTAAAATTATGACTGATTAAGTTTACAATATCCCTAGAAATTTCAACAAATCTCTATTCTTTTAAAATTATATATTGTAGACGTGACTGGGCTATTCAGGTTGAATTTCACAGTATGGAGACTTGAAATTAACACCAATCCAGAAAGTTACCAAGTGTAAAATTAGTATGCAATAACTAGTCTAATATATTTGAATACTCCTTGGTTTATAATATACTTTGGTAACGGTTAGCGAATTCGCCGTTTATATTTACCCATCACTACTTGAGGTAAATTTTGTTATATTTTTTAAATCGCGGGAATTGTGTGAAACAGTGCTAGTTAAACGCAATTCACATAGCGTATTGACGCGGTTTAGACTAAGTATGTAAATAAATAAATATAAAATATAACTCAATAAACTATCATACGAAAATAATCTTTTAATGAAATGTCCGTGATAAAATATGAATGATATATAACAATATTAAAATCAAACGCGTAATAAATTAGCGATTTTTGAGTCAAGAGCTAGACCTTTTCGTTCCATATTATATGGACCTTATTATATATAATAGTATAATATAATATATATACAATATATATAATTATATAGCATATTATATATATTATAATAATAACAAAACAAAAATTAAAGTATTATGATATCCATTATGCGAGAAGAATCAGAGAAAGAAATAAAAATAAAATCATAAATTTTCTTTTCATAAGTAAATAGGGACTATGAAAAATGGTTGTTAGGTAGAAGAAGATGATGATTATGACAATGATTATAATATTTAAGTATATATAAGTATAATATATATATATATATGTATGATATATATAAATATGAATATATAACTATATATATAGATACTATATAATAAATATAGGTAGATAATAAATATATATATATGATATAGTTCTAAATATGTAATAATACTTATAGATCAGTGGCGGCTTCTTGCGAGTAGGTCTAGTGCAGAGCTAGGATAACGCTGCTACTTGCCTTAGCTCCAGCCACAAAATACTAAATTTAAAATTTACATACATTATAATTACAACTAATAATAATATTAAATATACAAAAAATTTAGAATTAAAATGGAAAAGATCTTTATAAATAGTTATATTAATACTAAGAAACTACAAGATGATCTCCAATAAAGTATGTTATGCGAACTAAAACTGTGATAATATATATTATAACTATGTAATAACTATTAAAGTATATTAATACAGTAATATCACAATAACTATATAAGTGCATATAAATGATGAGTATCTGAAATAGATCTTCACTCACTTTAAGCCTGCGTCTGTGACTTTCACTGCGTAGTTTTGCGTATAGTTGACCATGAGAATGTCTTGAGGGGCAACACCCAACTTCTTGAATAGGCTCTTGCCCGTGAAGTGGTAGGTGAACATCTGCATAATATTATATAATATATATATTATATACGGGTCATATAATATTTATTTAATATAAGATATATATATACATCTATATATGATATAATATCATTTAATATAATATAGCGACATAATAGTGTAATGTAGTATAGTAGGTAATATTATTATATTCTATAATGATTTCGTCTCGTAAGGCTAGCAATTTAGGATCGCCAGCATCAAAAATTTTTACTCGGGGATTCCTTTTTAATAGTGTGCAGGGAGATCAGTGTAATGGCATCAAGTATGTAAATTCAATCACGATTGAGGCGCACCTTAAAGTCTCCGAACGGAAAATGAAACTCAACATAACAAAAAGTAGTTACCAATACTTATACTCTTGAACAAGCAGCGCAAACTAATGTATTGTGTCGCTGACGATACACAGAGTAGCAGTCATTTTATTTTTTTAAATAATCCCCATTTATAATATTGGCAATTAGCAAGAAATTTTAATTAACTGATATACTTATTAATCAACATAATTATAATAATTAACTTAAATACAATATAATTTTATATAACTTGATCATGTGTCTTATACCGATCTTATTTTCTTAATTTCATAATTTTCATGATTCCTAGAGTTGTCATAAAACTTCTACCTCTTTGTCTTTATTTGTGTCAGCACTCTTCCCTCAGTACTTTTTGTACGCTGTGCGCTCGCCATGCACCAGTACTCCATTATACCATGTTATTAATGCGGGAACTGATTCTGTTTGTGGACAGGGAGTATAATAATAACTCTTGTTTATATTATTTATGTAATATTAATTTATTACTGATTTTGTGTGTTTTTAATAAAAATTGAGTTTGTTAGTTTTTATAAATACGGGGATATTTGAAATCTTATTCGATTTAAGTTACATTTAAAAAGTTACTAAAATTTTCTTTTTCTGGAGTTGATTGTAGGCCTATTGAAATTCAAAAGTTAAGTTAGTAATAGTGCCAATACCAGGAGTGCTTATTTATGATTTATTAATCCCGATTAAATCGCTGCTCACGAATTAATACCATAGGGACAGGAACCGGGCCTAGATACCTTACTTTGTCTTTTTACTGGTTCTAATAGAAAAAAGAGCCTTTAAACGCGAAGAGCTATCAAGTGACTTATCATGGCATGAACAAAGAATTAGAGAGATTGCCCCTGCCAAGGAAAAGAAAGGGTAAATTGATCTTCCTTTTTTATAAATAAATGCTAAGGTACCCATATAGTAGTAGTATATATATTATACTACTAGTATATATATATATATATATATAAATATTATATATATATAGTATATATATATTATAGTTATATGATATATATATATAATATATGATATATATAATATAATTATATATATATAATATATATAGTTATAACTATATATATATATATATTATATATCTATATAAGTATATATATAATAAATATATATATATACTATATATATATATATATATATATATATATATATATATATATATATATATAAAAATAATATATATTTTATATATAAGTATATATATAATAAATATAATATAATATATATATATATATATATATATATATATTATATTATATATAATATAATATATATAATATATATATAATATATAATAATATATAAATATTAAGGTATATAATAATAATATAAGATTAGGAGTTTAGATTATTATACTGATTTTTTACTGCTTCAAGATAATACATAGATATAGTTAAACTACTTTACAATATATATTACTACCAGTAATACAATCCATTTATATATACTTCAAAGAATATAAAAATAATATGTATGTAATTGGATAATAATCAAAATACAATATAATAATAATGTTCATTCTTTAAATCAGTTAGTAACGAAAATTCTAATAATTTTCCTTGACTAATTAATAAGATTAACCGAAGTTATATAAATAAAAGTTCATTAAATTAATATCAATTATCAATGCACCATGGATGAGGCTATCAACGTTAATAATGTTAATAAGATATAATAAATTGCATTAGATAATTAAATATAATGAATAGAATTATTACGTAAAATATGATATAAGTTATAGTTATATACTTAAGTAAGGTTTAAGTTGTGGTGAAAGTTCCTATTGGAAAATGGCTATAACAGTTTTATATAAATTTAGCCGCGTAAAGTTGTGTTATAGTCTTTTAGATCGTTTAAGTAATTATAACATGTATTTTTCTATAGTCATATGATTAAGGCAATCTGTTAGACTCATTAATGTGATATTAAATGATATAAGCATTATTTTTATTGGTCTTATCTAAAATTCGCTGCACGTGTACGGAAGTACTATATAAGAACCTCTATTTTATTGTCCGCCATCAGTGGTTTACTCCGTATAGCCATCGATGACTCGAAATCGGCGAGTATGTCGCTAAGATAAGGTATACGTTCTTGTAATAACCCTGTGCTAGGTACTTTTACATGTGTGGATACAGTATAGGAACATTTGATATATGTAAGTCGTTTAATTATATCTGTTGCCGTAAAGAGGTGTTAGGTTTTGTCACTATGTACATTATCATTTCTTAGGTTCTGGTAATTGCTATGTTCTAGCATTATTAATGGGAATAAACTAATGATTACTTAGCATATATTCATTGGTTAGTAATATAAAAGAACTTATTATGTTACTAATATTTAAATCCGAAATATGGTTACTTACGATATTTGACCTGAGTAAATCTATATACAATAAATCGACCCAACATCAAAAATAGGTTTATAGTCGGCAGGAGTTGAGGTATAAAGAAGGAGATTAGTGAGTAGAGTAAGGGGATCAGGGTATTATAGAGGTTATTTAGATTTACTACTTAGGTATTTAAACTGCTTATTAAATAAGTTCTATTTAAGGTACTAAAAGCTACTATTACCGACGTTTCTTTACTATATATTTAACCTATTGAATAGTACTTGCCGTCCTCTTTTGGTTCTATTCTCCTATACCTGTCTTTGTACAACCTACATTAACGCTTCACGGAAACAACTATAATTTATGTCACCTATATAGTGAACTTAAAATGACGTCGCGTATGGAATAAAACTTTGTTATTTGTTTTATT
>JABUQX010134653.1:15000-22284 GCA_015478945.1 Trachelipus rathkii | reverse complement strand
AGGCCAGCTGAGGTTTGTTTACATCCAAGCGTCCCACGGAAATCAATATTTCGACGGCATTTTCTGAAAATTCCGCTAAGCAGGATTTATGCCTGATTTTTAATGGAACGCGCCTTATATAATTCTTCTAAATAAAGATTGCTTTAGATTAAACATATTTTGTCTTTTGTTACTATTTAAAAGTAATATTTCCATTTCGTATTTTTACCACCAAGCTAAATTATTATATTTATGTAAATATTTAATATGCAGTGTTACGGTATGTTAAAATATTAAACATTTTTATGTTACAATTCAGACAAAGTTTTGTCGATATATTAAGCTTAACATTTTATATTACATTTCAGACAATTCATATGACTTAGTAATTAATCTCTTGATGACTAAGATTGATGACATTTTTTTCCCAGAGTTTTTCGAACTTAAGTTAATAAGCCTTGGGATAGGTTTCTATTTGCCCGAATGAGGGGGCTGATAACTACCATGATGGCATATAAGGATAATTATTTATAAACATAGCGATAGTGATTTTTAATAATAAAGGATAATAAATAAATAAATAAATCATACGGTAGATAATAATAATAATAATAATAATAATAATAATAATAATAATAATAATAATAATAATAATAATAATAATAATAATAATAATAATAATAAATATTAATATAATAATAATAATAATAATATAAAAAATAACAAATAAAAATAAGTAATAATAATAATAATAATAATAATAATAATAATAATAATAATAATAATAATAATAATAATAATAATAATAATAATAATAATAATAATAATATAAATTTTAATTATAAAGGTAAAGATTTTTTTAATCGAATTTGGATAATTTGCGATTGACCATACCTTAACTACAGAAATAGATAATCGTGTATTTTCTTTGCGTAGACATATACACTAGGTGTTTGAACGGAGCACTTAGTGCGGGTGCGCATGCGGTGCGGTGCGGTGCGTTTGTAAAAATATAGTTTCTATGATCGTCTAACCTACTATACACAATATAATAATTTCTTTTAGGAAGCATAGCCATTTAAAAAAAAATTTGCTATTTTCAAGATTATATAGGATGAATTCTTTAGTATAAGTAGCTATCATATTGTACACATATGCTCATTTGACGGTTTGATTAGCGTAACGTTAGCGATCAGATGGGGACCTGTTCGATGTCTTAGGAAGATATCTAGAGAAGTTTCCCTCTTTCGCTCAAGGCAAATACACCTGGACGGTGTCACACACACATCCACAGCACCAAAGCACACCACACCACACACACACCACACAAATATAAAATTATATATATAAACTATATTATATATATATTATAGTAGTCTATATATAGTAATATATATAGTATTAGTATATAATATATATAATATACTTTATATATATATATATATATATATGTACCTACTTATATATATATATATATTATATATCATTACTTATTATTACATATAATTAACTTATAGTTAAGAGACCTGTTAAGAGCTTTATTTGGATGATAGTACCCACGTACTACCAGACAAAAAGTAAGAAGCTAACCCAATAATTAATTCGCCGTCGCATGCTCTATACTTAGAGTTTGATTTTTACATAAGTCAAGGCTATCTGGGGAAACTTAGAAAAGAATAAGCAATTACGAGACTGTACTAGAAGAAAATATGCAGGAATGAGCATCGCGGTTAACTCTGAGATCAGAATTGGAGAGAAGATGAGGTAGACTGGTATGAGAAGATGAGCCACATGACTGTCTCAAAGGAGAGTCGCTGTTGGATTAACGAGTTGATTACGCGAATGTGGATAGATGAAGGGAATCAGGGGTGGGAGGTCGGTTTCAAAATTTTCACGATCCGACTCACGACTTCCACCCTCTTCAAAATTACGACTCCGACTCCACCTTCTATCGAAAATTACCGAACTCCGACTCCGACTCCACGACTCCACAATTTTGAAAATTGCCGACTCCCGGACATCCAGACTCGACTCACCCTTTTGAAAATTAACGACTCTTGAAAATTACCGACTCCGACTCCACCGCTATTCAAAATTTCCGACTCCGACTCCGACCTCCTCCGACTCCACTCTCTTCAAACTACCGACTCCCGACTTCCGACTCCGCGACTCCGACTCCGACTCCGACTCACAACCCTGGAAGATTTGAGTTTTCTGTTCGGCATTGAAAACAAATAATGTTTCCTCTTTGCCCGAATGTTTCATTATAGTCACCCAGTCTCGTAACTATCGCCTTTTACGAGAAGTAGATTCGATCTTCCAAACATGTGTTTTCTCTCATGACTTCCTCCTTGGAAGACTTTCATTTTCCCGTGTCTCATCTATTTTCACTAAACTCATCTGACACAAAACTTAAGTATGGTATACTCATCATATAATTCTGAGGTCTGAAACACTTTCCTATTTATTATTTTCTCTTCTGGCTTGGTGACTGTTCACAGTCGTGGTCTTGACTGTTGACTTCGACTCTCGATTTTAAATTAGGGGTCTTTCTCCAAATTGATGCTGCGTAGGCATGAGCTTTTCCACTAATGTATACATATATATTTACCTAGTATAAAATACCGTCATAGATATATATAGTATAGTTAGTATGGTATATATATATACTTATCAATTAATATATTAATACGTTACACTAATAAGTACATCACTGTATAGCTATATATATAATATATAATTATATATTAGTATATGAATATACCACATATAATATATATGCATCAAATACAGTTGAAACACTGAGGTTAAGAGCGCCATTCAATATTTAATAGACAGTAGTAGAATGAAATGCGGAAAAAAAAAAAAGTTTCCCAACTTTATCAGAGAGCGTTCGTAATTGAGCTTCATTGACTGAAACAGAGATTGAAAACAAATCAAATACGAGTGAAACCGATGTTATTGATCTTATAATAAATAACCAGCGAGCCATAAGATGAGCGTGGAGCGATCGCAAATCATTCATATCCCGAATATATGTAAAACGAATCAAAAGGAAACCTACTATACCGCGTGACTGCTAACTTTAGATTAAAAATTCTCTTCATATCATGGTGGTACTCGGATTGCTGTTTGTGATCCGCAGGATCAACATAATAACGAAGGGAAGTGGAGTTTCTATTGTGTCAGTTGGTATTTGCGGCAATTCTGAACTCTGATAGTTATCTACTGGTAGTTCTGTGTTTATGTTGGCTTTGAATAGTTCTTCTCGATGCTTTTTCACCATTTTCTTGGTCGATCTTCGATTACATGATAGGGTGTTTGTCCTGTGATATAGTATAGTATATTATATATATATATAAGTCCATAGCTATATATACTATATTTATATATATTCACTTTTCTATTTTAATGTACCTATAGTACTACTATATATATATTTAATACTATATATATTAGTATTAGTATATTATATATATATAGTAATCATACTAGTATATATACATTATATGCGTTCACACAATAGTCATCAAAAAACTGGCTTATTGACCTCGAATAGGTTACAGACGGAACAGGCACCACGCTCTGGCTCGATGACGGCTTCTGTCACCGCATGCTGCATTTCTCTCAATGAGGTATCGAAATGTCCTCATCGGAAATTTTGTGGTCCCAGTTCGGCGACGCTGACGTCACCGTCGTGCCAGCAGGCTGGAGAGTTCCCGGCGGTGGTTGCAGCGTCGCAACCGCGAGTGTTAACAGGCCCACAAATGGTTCAATTGGTTTAAGTCGGATGTATGCTTGGGAAAATCAATGACCCTGGTTTTGGACCGTGTTAGGTATTCGGGTGACAACTCTGGCCCTTGTGTGGTCTTGCCGCTGGTGCATGCTTAGGACTGAAATCCCATCACCAAGTGTAGAGCCCATATTAATGGGCACGACATACGGCGGTCTCCAAGGACTGTCCTGCGATGTACCGCGTGCCGGCCCGGTTAAAGGAATTAGCATCTATTACGTGCAACTTTGCATGGACCCGTTAACTCCTCCACACTGCCCATCCCCTCCACTTATGCCTCCCCGGACCATGGGAGAGATCCACTCCAAATGCAATCCTCCCGATATGCATTGCGAAAATATACTCTCTCAATTAGGTCGTCGAGTAGGCTCTGGATCTCGACGGAGGTGAGAGACGTGACTGTGTGAACTACCCGTGACCACTGGCCCAGTCACCCAATCGCTGACGTGTCCAATTTAGTGCCTCCCGGGCAAATGCTAGTTAGCGTCCGTTCAATGCTTCCTGGTGTGGTCGCGATCCTATGGCCGGCCTCTGTGTTCCGCGAGGCGTCGACATATTGTATTACCATTCACACTGGTCACCATGGTACCTGGATGCAGCTGGTTTATTTGAAGTGCTGCCCTTGCTGCTGTAGGCTATTCTCTTGGCGGCCGCAGCGGAGCACAAAGGATTGGTCCTTCAACGACATTGGTCGATGGCGTGTGGCCGGCCCTGGCCCCTTCTCCTTTTCGTGTTCCTGGGGTGTTTCCGTACCGTTGGAACGACCCATCTGCTAATAGGCTTGGGTGCCTTCCAATAACCGTCCTGATCGACCGAGTTACGTTACTCGTACCCCTCTTCCGGAGGGTGGTAATCTGTTAAGCAGGTAAGTACCATCAGCCCCACGCTGTTGTGTAGTCCGCACGCGCAAATGCCTCGTTTCCAAGGTGGTTAGCGGATAAATTCACACCTGAATGGAACCACGTACTCAGCATGCCCCCGCCCATAACCGTTCCGCCAACCTCGCTTAAAATGGAGTTAATCGTGGTTTGCATTACCTTAATTATAAGCGATGGCGAACCTTATGCAGCCCCCAACACTATACAGCTCTGCATGCTGGCTCTGATGCTATGTTATTTGCCTAATAAAGTTACACGCGTGTCTGGTCCTTTCTGTAACCTTTCTAACGTTCAATATAAGCCAGGGTCTTTTGCGGGTTAATTGTGAGCGTAGTGAATACTATATATATATAATATCGATATATATCTACGTATATATATGTATATATTATATATATAGTCATATATATTATATACTATATATACATATTCTTATACTTGGATTGCCTCATACTATAGGTATAGTGTATTATATATACCTATATAATATATATACATATATTATAATATACTTATATATAGATATATTATTCATAATATATAATATATATATATATACCTCTATATATAATATACCTATAATATACTATAGTGCCCAAAGCTAGTCTTAATTAACTAGTATATATATAATATATATAATTATATAAATATATTATTATCATATATTATTATATATATATATAATTACCTATATATATTTATATATAGTATATATATATATATATATTATATATATATATATAAATATTATATATTATATATATATATATATATATATTATACTATATATGATAATAATATTATATATATATCATAATATATATATATTTAACAATATAATATATATATATATATGTATGACTATATATTATATGTCTTGTTGTTACTACCTATTATATTATAATTTATATATACTATACTTATACTAATTCCTTATACTTTGCCAAGTACTACCATATAATACTTACCAAATTGAAGTTGCTATAGCTCGGTAAGAAATTAGTATATCATATCCAAGGCGATAACTTATGCTGTCAATAGTCAGCATAAAATTACTAGCTTAGAAGCTTGTTTTATCGCGTTGACCCTTGAATATTAATAACTATAACGAGTGGCCGGATAAAACATAACTTTATTGCTGTTATAGAGTCACATAAGTGGCATAGGAAAGAGTAACATTTGAGAGACTGCAAACTGCATAGTATTAGTCGAACTATTTGTGTATGGTGGTAATAAATTAAACTGAGAAAACACTGGTGCAATTAGAAGATCCGATTATAGATCTCGGTTAGGTCATGTATTTGTTTCGGACATCTCAGGCGTCAAAGCTTGTAAAGACAAGGCATGAATTGAGTGCAAATCATTCTTTGTAACATAGCATACGTGTCACGTGACATCGTATACGCCAAGGAAATCCATGTCCCGCACTGTCAGAGAGCTTGGGCTAAGGTTAGCCAATGAAGGCTATGCATAATGACTGTGCCGGGCGACGCACCGGGCATTTACTCACGAATTCTTTAAAGAAAGGTAGGTGAGAAAATTGTAAACGCATATGTGGCTGATAAAAAAGCCAGTGCCATGAATAAAATTCTCTTCTCACGAGACGAAAATCTTTACTGTGCCTATGATATTTCACAAAAAAAACATCTGAGGTGACAAGACATAGCTAGAACTTCATCACTCATCAGTCCAAAGAGGGTTCAATCATGCGAGATTCTGTGATGTCTTGATGGGAGTGAGTTACAATGGCGTCACAGACATCCACTTTTTGATGAATAAATGTGTTAAAACTTCGGCAACCGTGTTCACCAGTCACACCGCTTCTGGACATGTTCTTTTTACTTTTAAAACTACTACGGTCGATCTCTTTTCCTAATAATGCTTCAATAGCACACCTTTCACACGATTCAACGACCCGCACAAAGCAAGGTATTACATCAAGCGTTGCGCTCAGGATACCATCGTTCTCCATATTCGGACCGGTTGACGGATTCGCCGTTCTGGCAGCCCACGATCTTAGTTATGGGCCTCAAAACGCCCCACAAACGCCTTTATAAAATGGTGCAAGCTGTAACGGGGATGGAAGAACTTTGAGATTGTAGATCGTGCGATGCTTCAATACACGACTGGCGATAACAGACTTAAAACTTGTGTTAATTCAAAAGGTTGTCATTTTGAATGGCAGCTGTATTGTTTGTGTTAGCATAATGGTTGTACATTATATACGTGTTACAAATAAAATTGTAACTGCATTTTTAACACCTATTTGACGACACTATATATACTAATTATAAATATATATATATATATAATTTATATATATATATATATATATAATATATATAGTATTATATATATATATATATATATATATATAAACGTAGCACACACAAACATCTTCTATGAGTATCTTCCTTAATAACATCTTTAAAATAATAATAATAATAATACTATAATAATATAACTTAATAATAATAATAATAATCATAATAATAATATATAATAATAATGAATAATATATAATAATAATAATAATTATATATATACTATATATATAATATATATATATATAATATATACTTATATTATATACATTATATATATATATTATATATATATATATATATACTATAT
>JABUQX010134653.1:2500-10000 GCA_015478945.1 Trachelipus rathkii | reverse complement strand
TATATATATATATATATATATATATATATAAACTAAAAAATTAAATAAAATGAATTGGAAAATTAATCAATTTGAAGCTGAAAAAATATAAAAAGTAAGTTCTTTTTATAGCAAATCAAATTTTTAATTTTTCTTTACCTAAAATAAAAAATTATTACCAACCTTTCCAATACTAAATTATTTTGAGAACCACAGTTTACTTAAGGTCCTATATATATATATATATATATATATATATATATATATAAAAAGCAAAATAGCTATATATAACATATATATATATATATATATATATAAAGATAGTTATATATATATATATATATATATATATATATATGTATTTCTATTTCATATTATATATATAAATATATATATATATATATATATATAAAAAATATATATATATATATATATATATATATATATATATATATATATATATATATATATATATATATATATATATATATATATATAACGTAATAATAACAATGCTACTACAGATTAATTATTTTATTATCTTCATCTGTTACGGAACAATAATATAACTATATATAACTTTATATATATATATATATTTACATAGAGCAAAGGTATTTATAGTTATATAAGAAGACATACGTCATATATGTTAAAGTATATATGATATATATATATATAATATATTTATATATATATATATATATATATATATATATATATATATATATATATATATATATATATATATATATATATATATATATATATATATTTTTTTTTTTTTTTTTTTTTACAGAGATAAACACCACCGCTCACGGGCAGAGCCCTAATCAAGGAGGGGGTGTACTCAATTAACGTCCGAGCAGGACGGAGCCAAGCCCAAGGAGAGAATAGCTCACATTCTCCCACCCGACCAGTTGCGAACCTGGGACCCTCGCTTTGTTTGGCGAGTGCTCTACCACTGAGCTACCGGGCGCTTTTATATAAATAAATATAACATACAAAAAAAAAAAAAATATATACATACATATACATATACAAATATATATAACACTACCATCATTAACAATATTTCATCACTAGCACTATTATCAATAATATTTATACCAATAATTAATAATTTTTTCATCACTAACACAAACACTATTATCAATAACATTAACAACACTAATTAATAACTGACACTATTATCACTATCACTGTTAGCACTAATTATCATTATTATTACTAGATTATATAGAACACATATGTTGGGAGGTGGCGTCAGCTGCAGGTATTTTAATACGTTAATCCACCGCTGTGCAAGTGAAGACGAAAAACTGTAGGATGTTCCGAGCCACAAGCCTTTTTAATCGAGAGTCCATTTGAGAGACTAGCTAATTCTGGTGTCAGGGTTGTACAAACTTCTATATACAGTGGCGTAACTTACGGGACCGCAAGGTCTGCAATGCGGGGGGGCCCGGTGCATGTGGGGGGCCCGTGCCCGTGGTTTCAGTTTTATTCAAATTGGTTCTGCAATCTACAAAACTCGATGAAAGAGCAAAGGCAAATGGATTGAAAAAAACATGGAAAATTTTGAATTTGTTTTCCAGGTCGTTTTTCATACATTAATACTAGAATCTCTTAACTTGGTTTCGAAATTTCTCCAGAACAGTAACGCTGATCTATCAAAAGAAACTACTGTACTTGATAACGCTTTTAATTAATAGCCTTTCACATTTAAGAAATAATTTTGAAGATACTATGGCAACTGTTTCTGCTGTTGTCCAACAATGGTGTCTTGATGCCATTTTTCCAGATCATAGAGTTCGTAGAACTAAACGTCATTTTGATGAGCTAGTCCAGGATGAGCGTTTATTAGATCCGTTGAGGTATTATCAAACTGCTGTATTTTACCGAACATTGTACACAATTATTGTCCAATTAAAAAAAGATTTGAAAGTATGGACCATTTGTGTAGTCTCTTTATAACGCTGACTCCAGAATTTCTTTCAACATCAACAAATGAAGAATTGCAGAAAAAAGCTGAAATTTTGTTATACGAATATAGAAATCTCGCAGAAAACTTTCCTTCTGAAATTCAAAGCTTTCGAGTGACTCTTATGAAAGACATTAGATCAAGAACATCAATAAGAGATTTGGCAGATTTATTATTCATTGACAACTACATCATTGCGTCAAGTATACCAGATGTTTGCACCGCGTTTTTGCTGCTCTTGACTTTGCCTGTAACTGTGGCAACAGCCGAGCGGACATTTTCCAAGTTAAAATTGATAAAAAATTACTCACGTTCTACAATGTCACAGGAGAGATTAGGGGAAGATTCAGTATTGGGGTCGCGCTACGCCCAATTTTCACCCCCTAAAAAGACATAAAATTGAATTATCAGCCGATTTAACCTTCTATAAACACCAAACTGTAGCTTTTTGTGCCCTCTAAAACGTTGGGTGCTTAAAGACTAGGTCATTCTTTCAGAATTTTTAATTTTCAAACTCACAGCTTTTTGACATTTGTATCTTCATTTTCGAAATGATTAAATTTGAAATATGTGATAGATGGTCCATTATCTAAAACAAGATTTGTTTTTCGATATTTAGCTTGTGCTCAGCGCTGTTCATTTTCAGAAACCCACTTTGGATTTTAAATGAAATTGCGATAATTTTTCCTGTTCGTGCGAAGTGGATGAAGTTTTCAGGGCATATGTAGTCTATATAATACTATATTAGATTTTTTCTTTGTATATGCATTAGTTTTGGATTTGTTCTTGGAACAAATTTTCAAAAAAAAAATAAATAAATAAAAAAAAAATAAAAAAAAAATAAAAAATCTCTTTTGAGTATACAAAAAATTTATCTAAGTAAAAAAATATACTGCCCGACTATAAAAGCCCTTAAATTTTTATTTTTATCGGACAAGTATAAAAAATATATATATCAATATTTTACTTTTACAAACATTTGAATTTTTGGAAAGGTGAAAATTAATATATATTTTTTCTACTCATCCGATCAACATCAAATTTTCAGGGCTTCTATAGTCGGGCAATCGGGCAAGATGGATCTTTTTTACTTAGATAATTGTTTTGCATACTCAAAAAATTTTTTTTTAATTTCCAAAAAAATTTTTTGAAAATTTGTTCCAAGAACAAATCCAAAACTAATGCATATACAAAGACTAAATTAACCCATGTAAAAATGTGCATCTCTTCCGACTACATATGCCCTGAAAATTTCATCCACTTCGCACGAACAGAAAATAATTATCGCTATTTTTCATTTTAAAATAAAAAAAGTGGGTTTGGAAATTGGACAACGCTGAGCACAAAACTCAAAAAATCGAAAAAAAACAAATGTGACTATTGTAGGTAATGGACCCATCTATGCATATTTCAAGTTTGAAGTCATTTTGGAAAAAATTCTGGAAGTTGATACGAAAAATGTCAAAAACATGGGTTTTGAAAAATTGAAAATTCTGAAAGAATGACTACAGACACAGAAAAAATACCCGAAAACAACGTTTTAGAGGGCAAAAAAAGCTACAGTTTGATGTTTATAGGGTCAAAATAGGCTGAAAATTGCGATTTTTATGTTCAATTTTAGGGAGGGTGAAAATTGGGCTAAGCCCGAGCCCAATATTGGACCCTGTCCTTAATTAATATTTTAAGTGTAGAATGCAACATTCCAAAACAAATTGACATCAGAGAGGTTATTAATACATTTGCATCACAAAATGCAAGACGGCAACGGCGATTTCAGAAGTAGTAAGTAAACATGTAAACATTTCTGTTAATTATTACTATTTATAATAATGTAAATTATATATATATATATATATATATATATATATATATATATATATATATATATATATATATATATATATATATATATATATATATATTATATATATATATATATATATATATATATATATATATATATATATATATATATATATATATATATATATATATGGCCAGCCTCTAGAAGAGACACAATCCATATCTCAAAAACTAAAACAGCTACCGGGAAAAGGATTACATTGCTGGAATCCTGGCAAAATTTTACCGAGGAAACTAAAAAAAAATCATATCTCGAAAACTACAAAAGCTACAGGTAAAATTTTGGTTCGGAAAATGTAAAAAAAAAAAATTAAAAAAAAAAATTAAACATAAAAATTGGCTATTTTTTTTTGGCGGGGTGCTGGGACATAATATATATATATATTATTTGTAAAGGTATTACACGGCAATTTAGGGGGCTCGAGCCGACGGGGAACACAGGGGGGGACGTTTTCCATACCCCGTAGGGGAGGGGCGGAGGAACCCCCGCGACACCCAAATACCAAAGAGCGGGGGTTCCGGAGACCCTCCCCGGAGGGGGGGAATTAGTCCTACCCCGTAGTTCCCCGGAAGGCCGAGAGACCCCGACTCCTGCCATCAGTGCGGTATACCCTTGGGGTATTCTTTAGTTAAAAAAAAAGCAAAATTTAATAGAAAGTCTATTTATTTTAACGAGTAACCAATAAAAGGTCTCTAAATAGGCCTTCTAATCATATTACTATAATTATTAACAATAATTTTTTTTTTTTTTACATTTTCCTATCCAAAATTTTACCAGGATTCCAAAAATGTATTCCTTTTCGCTGTAGCTATTGTAGTTTTTGAGATATATTTTTTTTTTTTTTTTTTTTTTTTTTTTTTCATTTTCCGGTACTTAAATTAATCAGCATTCCAGCAGCAATGCCTTTTTTCTGGTAGCTGTTGTAGTTTTTTTGAGATATGGATTGTGGCTCTTCTAGAGGCTGACCTATATATATATATATATATATATATATATATATATATATATATATATATATATATATATATATATATATATATATATATATATATATATATATTATATATATATATATATATATATATATATATATATATATATATATATATATATATATATATATATATATATATATATATATATATATAATTTTTTATAAAAGATAAAAAAAACTAATTGTATATTGTATAACTAACTTATAGCCTATGATAACATAACTCTCCAGCTACTTTCCATGAAAATATATTTAGTTTGAAATATATATATATATAAAGAAATATATATATATATATATATATATATATATATATATATATATATATATATATATATATATATATATATATATATATATATATATATATATATATATATATATATATATATATATATATATATATATATATATATATATATATATATATATATATATATATATATATATATATATGGGGCCCAAATTTAAATTTTGCGGGAGGGCCCGACAATTTGTACAAACTTCTATGATATGATATACAGTAATTATCAATATTCAAGCAAAAGAATCCTATTTTGTCGTTGGTCATAATTATATTTTTTCAAAAGAGCACGTAACAATAAACATTTGTTACTTCACAGTTTTTAAAATTTGACGTTGATTAATATTAATTTTTCTTCATTTCTAAAAAATTTTCAAATTAATGTTGCGAAAATATATTAAATCGATTATTTTTCAAAGGTTCTTCTGTCTTGAAAGTTGGATATCATATTTGTAATGCTAGCATTCATTTATTTTCATTCATATATATATATATATATATATATATATATATATATATATATGTATATATATATATATATATATATATATATATATATATATATATATATATATATATATATATATATATATATATATATATATATATATATATATATATATATATATATATATATATATAAATAATAATAATAATAATAATAATAATAATAATAATAATAATAATAATAATAATAATAATAATAATAATAATAATAATAATAATAATAATAATAATAATAATAATGATAATAATAATAAATTAAGGTGTCCCTAAGTTTACCAACTTTCTAAATTTGTAACGTACACCCGCTACCTTTGTTCTAAACAATCATCCAATTTGTACTGTGAAATATCAGCTTAACTGAAGGTCGTTGACCTGAGCAGACATTAAACTGAAATAATTAATATTATTTTAAATTAAGTACTAGGCGACATTTTTGGATATTTTTTGTAACCTTTTTATTTCATGTCGATTTTTGATGGAACAATAACCCCCTCCCCCCCCCCAAAAAAAAAGCTTGACCAATCATTTAAAAAATGTGCAATCATATTTAAAATTGGCGCAGTAGAAAAAGGTTATCTTTATTTCCGTCTTTTGACAAAAAATTGCTCTTAGGAGAAATTTTTTTTTATCCAATCATGATAAAATATAGTTTAAAAGAAAGCTCTCACCCAACCATTTCCAAATTTGCAATAAGAATGATTAATTGTAATGTGTTTTGTTGAGTAGAAAGAAAGTTATATATATTTTCAACTTTTTATTCTTTTTTCCTAAATTACATAATTAACCATCCAAGAAAGTTTATATTTTTCACCATATTTTTTTTATATTTTTTATATTTTTTATATATTTTTAAATATTTTTCATCTGTTTCACCAAGTTTCTGTCTACTTAAATGTATATCTTAGGATTTCCGTCTCCTTGATTTTCCGTAACAAATTTTTTCACTTGCTCTACTTTGGTTCCAATTAGGGTTGGCCGAAGCACCAGGTGCGGTGCGGTGCTCCACACAAATCCAGTGTACGGTGCGGTGCGGAGCGCGGTGCTCATTAAAACATAGAGGCGCGGTGGGGATCGCAAAATTCCGATGCTCGGCCAACTCTGGTTCTAATAAAAACATTGTTCTTCAGAATTTAAGGTTTTAATTTTTTTCTCTATTATTAATATTAATTTTTTTCTCTATTATTAATAGTAATTTTTTTCTGTATTATTAATAGTAATTTTTTTCTCTTATATTAATAGTAAAACTGACTCCAGAGGGATCTTCGTTATTTGGTTCGTAATACTAATTATACGATGTTTATTACTGTCTAAATGTGCTCTATATTTTTAATTTGGTAATGAATAAAGACTTAATTGTTTATTCTGCGAATACGTTGATCTCATTGCAAGTATTCAGAATTATAATTAAGGGGAAAATAAATTTTATTTAACAATATTTTTAACAAGAATATTTTGTTAAAAATATTGAATTTTCTAAGGAGAATACCCATAAGTTGATCACTGGGTGATGAATATATACGTTTCCCTTCCGAATAGTACTGGAGAATTATCTGTAGCTAAATAAAAATTTGTTGAAGAATCTTTTTTATGATTCCACAAAATTTCTTTTCCTTTTGACTTTCAAAAAATTTCCGACCCAAAGACACTTAAATAATTTACATTTTAATACTTTTCAAAAACAATAATTTATAATTAGTTATAATATAAATATTAGGTAAAAGTCTTTAATTTATGGTTCCACATAAAAAATTTATCCAATGATTAAAGATGGATTGATCGGAACGCTGTGCAGATATACTATGATTACTTTTGGGAAAATTTCAAATTTGACAACGACTTACCTTCCCAAATTCAAATGTGTAATCCCTCGA
>JABUQX010134652.1:27500-29184 GCA_015478945.1 Trachelipus rathkii | reverse complement strand
TTAAGTTGTAATGTTAATGGAATATGTGAGTCTTAAAGCAGTTAAAACTATGAGTAAGCAGTAAACATGAGGTTTAAAGCAAAGTAAAACATGAAGTTTATTTAAAGCAGTAAAGCAGTGTTAAAAACAAAGGCATACTAATCCCCCCTAGGTGTGGTTAGGTCCACCTCTATTGATTTTACTGATTTACGCTTTAAGCGTAATTGTTGTAAATGTTTAATGAATATGTTTGAGTTTAAAGCAGTTAAAACATATGAGGCTTAAAGCAGTAACATGAGTTAAAGCAGTCAAGTAAACATGAGTATAAAGACAAGTAAAGCAGGTTTTATAAAAACAAGCAGTACTAATCCCCCTAGTGCTTAGGTAACACCTCTATTGATTACTTCTTACTTGATTACTGTTTTAAGTATTGTAATGTTATAAAAAAGTGAGTTTAAAGCCCAGTAATAAAAACATATGTAAAGTAGGGGTTAAAACAAGTAAACATGGAGGGTTTAAAGCGTTAAAACATGAGCTTAAAGCAGTAAAACAGTTAAACAAAAGCATACTAACCAAAGGGATTAGTATGCGTTTGTTTTACTGCTTTACTGCTTTAACTTTGTTTTACTGCTTTAGGGTATGTAATGTTAAATGTTTTTAATAAAATTTCGATACAGTTGGGAGTTAAAATAAAAATGTTTATATATGAGGCACTCTGGTTTTTTTCTCTTACTAACAATTGTTTAAAATTATAAATTAAAAAGGTATTAGTAAAAAAAATATAAAAGAAAAATAGTTAATAAATATATGTGTTTTAAAAAAATTAGGCTTGTAATGGAGTTACAGGGCTTTTAGCGTTCGCGGAAAATGCTTTTAATAAAAAATGCTTAAGCATAAAAAAAAAAATTTCGAAATGACTTTAAACTTATATTTTTCATTCGCGCGGCGGGTCGCACCTGCGGGGTTTGCCGGGGCTCCATCCTTTGCGGGTAGGGGGCTTGCTGCGGCCTGGGGGGCAGCTTATTTTCTAGTAACAAAGATGAGTCATCAAAGGGTGATTTTCATCAAAAGATGGATGAATCATCAAATTAGTGTATCAAAGATGACGTCAATCAAAGATGAGTCAATCAAAGATGAACCTTCAAAGTCTGGGCAATCAACGCTGAGGCATTTTATGCTGCGCATCAAAGTCTGAAGGCGATCAAGTTTGAGGCATTTCCCAAAGTTGAGGCATGCAAAATATCGAGTTAGTGAGATGTTAAGATGTAAGTGATCTGTGTGTGAGGTCTATGTGAGTGTAAGTGTATAGGCTTTAAGTAAGTGTCATAGGTGTGTATAAGTTTCTAGGAATGTGTGTATAAGTTCGTAGTGTATGGTGTATAAGTGTTAGAAAAGGGACAAACTCAGAGTAGGAACTTCTAGCCGGGCCCCAGAAAAATTTGTAATTACACCATTCGATTCCCTCATACCTTATAACCTAGGGTAGGCACCAATATTAGGGCTATTTCGGGGCTCAGGGGAGGCTTGAAAAGGCTTGAAAAAAGTGGGCACTCAGTTTGGCCCACTATTGTGGCACTCACTTGGCAACTTATGTGGCCACTCACTTGGCTCACCTCATGGCCACTCACTTGGCACTCATTGGCACTCATTGTCAACTCACTTGGCACTCACCTTGCACTCACCTGGCACTCATAGAATACTCTTA
>JABUQX010134652.1:10000-22500 GCA_015478945.1 Trachelipus rathkii | reverse complement strand
ATGGGCAATGAGCAAGTGGAACAAGTATCTGAGTTAAATTTTATGGATATGTTGGATTTGAAAATGGGAATGAATGATTGCAGAGTGTAGCAGGAAAGTGTGAATTGGAGAATGGCTGGCTGCAATTAAATCCTTGTGGAAGTTAAGGACTAAAATCTTTGGGTGCGCTAGGGTTTTACATGAGGGTATGTTGTTACTTGTGTTAATTTATAGTAGTGAAACTAATGCACAATGTGTTCAGATGGACAATCTTAGGAGCGTGTTAAGTGTAAGAAAAATTGATAAAATTAGGAATGAACGCATTAGGAAGTTGTGTGGTATATAAAAAGGAGAAAATGAGAGAATAAATGAAAATGCATTGAGTTGGTTTGGTCATGTGAAAGGGATGGATGACAGTCCGTTGGTTGAGGGGATATATAGTGGTGAATGTGCTGGGAATCGACCGACTGGGAGACCGAAGAAAAAGTGGATTAATTCAGTAGAGGAATGCCTAGAGGAGTTGAATGTGAGGTTGCCAGAAGTGAGAAGAAAGGATGCATATAGGGAGGAATGGGCCGGGATTTTTGTGAGGGGTATGGTTGGGCCCACTGGGCCAAGGGATACCTACATTGACGAGACGCCATAGTGAGGGTCCGCCGCAGTTCCGTGAAGCCTTTGGGTGGATTTTTCTGACTGCGACGGGTTCTCACCTAAGGGTCATATTATTTTATTACTTCTCTGTTTCCAGTGCATGTGAGGTACCTTACCCCCAGTCAAGGGAAAGAAAATGGGTGATGATATATATATACATATATATATATATATTATATATATTTATATACTATATAATATATATATATTATATAATTATATATATAATATATATTATATATATATATATTATATATAATATATTATACTATATATATTATTGATAATCTCCGAATTAATTCTACACTATGTTAAATGTCACTCGCAGGAATGGGAAGGCCCCTAACGCCATGAATACTGGCTGGTCCAGGCCACTACGCCCGTTGGAAGACGACGATTATACGTCTGCGTTGCATTAAACGAGGAGAGACCCACCAACGGCACGAAAATTTCTGACAGTACAAGCTGACGGAAGGTCAAGCACCAGGTGGAAACAGAGTGTCAATACAGTGCGTCGACGCCTTGATTGAGAACATTAATTAACCGACCCGAAAAGGCATGCATAGGTTCACCGCAACCACGGCACATCGAACGGCCGCGACTGGCATTGCCAGAAACACATCACATTGGACGGTCGACGAATGGGCAAATGTGCTCTTTACGTACGAGTTGAGGGTGCTGTCTCTGTACGTTTCCGACAGGCCAGCTGCTAGAGTTAGACGACGACGGAGAGGTTCATGCAAATTCAATGTGCTGCAGTGCCACCATTGGGGTGGGTTGGATTAGATATCTGGGGAGCTCTCTTATCGGGGCATACGGAGTTCCCATTCTATATCTGTCCCATACAAGCCCGATAAATAATATATCACATGACATCCATCGAACCATATGTCGGCCATTATACACCAACCTCCAATCGGGTACTCTTTCATACTACTGCAATGGAGCAAATGCAAGACACCACAAGGCCCAATGAATGAAACGAACTAGCGATTTTAGCAACGGTTCACATTACCGCATTGGAAGTGGCCAGATATAGTCCGAACCCTCAAACCACAAACATGTGGGAGATATCCTGAAACGGTCGCGATCCGCCAACTGCCGTGCAACCGCCGTTCCACGGACCCTCCACGGACTGCGCAGGCACTGACGACCATATGGATCACATCACTATCCAATGACATTTGCCTACTCATCGAGAGCATGCCAGGCCGGTGTCAGCCAGTCATCCGATGTCAGAGTTGGTCATATACAACGGGTATTGAGACGACCCACCACACCACCCCGCCGGCCGTCCTGTACGCACCAACCAATTATGGGTGGCAGCGCATGAACCTCCGAACCCTACTGCGAGACCATTTGCTGCACCTTGGCCTCACACTCTACTAACCTACGGTTCTGGGGAGGAATCACCATGTATATGTCATTGTTTAAAAAGCGTCTTTGCATTCTTCACCTTTCTACCCTTTCCTTCGCCACGTCCCTTTGGAATGCGTAAATTTTGACGAGTTAGGTAAATAATATATATATATATATATATATATATAATTATAAATATAATAATATATAATTCTAATATATAATATCTAATATATATATTATATAATATATATATATATGATATATATATATATAATATACATATATATAATTATATATTTATATATATTAAATATATATATAATATATATATATATATTATATATTATATATAATATATAATATATACTATATAATATATATATATAGATATTATTATATATTAGATATAAAGAATATATAGATTATTTTATATATATAATATATTAATATTAGGGATCTGTACCGGAACCTCGGAATTTTTTATATAAGTTTCGGTTTCCGGCCTGAACTTTGGTTCCGGCCGGGACTTACCGGACTTTCCACGGTTTTCAAATGTTCCGTTTCCTAAAAAAATCTGTTATGGATTTTCATTTACACAAGTTATGATATTATGCATAAAAAATAATATAGAAAAATTGATCACGTTATACAATTCAAACGAAAAAACGTAAAGGAATTTTCAGCTAAGGTTAAGCAATGTTTATAGTTTAGAAGGTAGTGTTCATTGGATAGCCCTACAGAAAAGGCAGATGCTTTATTTATAAACAAATTTAAATTTTATATCACGTGGAATTTTTTCCGAATATTTCGAAACCCGAAAACTGAGGATTTGATTTTATCAAATTTTGACAAACTCGACTAAATAAGTATTTGTTTTCACTAATTTAGTAATTAATAGACTAATAGATACACAGTTTCTAAGCTTAACACAAAGAAAGGAATTTATCACATTCACAAATTTATGTATTCTTTTTCCTCAAGTTAAAAATAAGTTTTAATCATTTTTTTTTTTTTTAAGCATGTAAGAGTTGCAGACCGTTTTCATGTTTGTCATTTGTGCTTACGCTCGATAAGAAAAAATGCTTACCCCAAGTTGATTAGCACCGGATTTTGTGCATAAACGATAGTTTGCGCATCTTCTCAAAAAGCTACTTTTGTTATATTTAAAAATTGGAGATTCAGCTGTGGATGGAGCACGTGGTTTTGGAATAAACAGAAATTATAAAATAACAAAATGGTATTTATTAAATTGCAAAAAAATGATCAATATTTGTGATGGAGGTTTCGATTTAGAAAAATTGGAATTTAAAAGTATTTATTGAATGAACCATTCGAAATTCAAACGGGCCTACCATTTCGGCAAGCAAGGGAAATAGCAACCTTACAAAATTAAGGAAATTCCTTACGTTTGGTGAGCATATTTTACGAACGCAAACTCGAACATTTCTTACGTTTCGTTAGCAAAGATGCAAAAAGTGAAAATGGCTTAAGCCGAGAGGAGAGAAGAGATGAAGAAGGGAGAACCGACGAGAGAGAGAAGAGGGATGAGAGGAAGGGAGCGGAGAGAGAGATGGAGAAGGGAGAGGATCTGGGTTTTTTTTATTTAATAACTCGATCGACAAATACGCGTTACAAACTCGAGCAAAACTCTACCTAATTTGCTTGGAGCGATAGTTCATTTTTGATTTTTAAACTTTGAAGGCCCGTAGAACTTCATATAGGATATTCCTATTTTTCTTAATAAATTTTACTGAATCCGCTTGTTCAAATTGTGGGTTACAAACTTAAAGAGCTCATATGGATATGACAAACGCAGATTACTCTCTAGAGGGACTCCATTTGTTAATCAGACAAGTTTCCGCTAAGGTGTAGTGGGAATCGATAAGTTCCGGTTCCGGCCTTAAATTCCGGCGGGAACTTTTCAAGGTTCCGGAAAAGTTCCGGTTCCGGCCGGAACCAAAAATTCTGGTTTCCGGTACATCCCAATATATTATATATATATATATATAATATATATATATATATATATATATTTATATATTAATATAATATATATATTATATATATATATATATAATATATTTATATTTATATTAATAATATATTATATATATAAATATATATATATACAATATATATATAATATTAATATTATATAATATATTATATATATATATAGAATATTATATATATATAAATAAATATATATATTTATAATATATTATATATATATAAAATATTAATATATTATATTAAATATATATGTTTTACAGGGGAAGCACAGGAGGCCGGCCTAATATAAAAAAAAAAAAAAAAAAGAAAAAAAAAAAAAAGAAAAGCACTAATGAAAATAAAACAATTCAAATTACTATTTATTACTATAAAAATGTTTAAAATGTTATTTCAATGGCGCTAATTTTTCAATTTAGGATCATTTATTTCTCCGAAACCTTAGTTTTGTTACAATCATATACCCTAGGAAATTCCCTATTTGTGCCTCCAGGAGAGCGTATGTATAATGCCTTTTCAAAAACACTGGTTTCATGGCCAACATATATAAGGGAAACCGTTATTTCTTATTTTTCGTTGTCTAATTTTTGAGGATTTCCCACAAGGCCTCACATTTCGAAAACGTCAAGTTAAATAACTCCTTCCCCAAAAATTTGGCAACTCTACTCATAAGTAGAGTTGCCCTTTGCAATAAAAGAAAACTAATTTTTTTTAAATTAAATAAAAAAACTTATTTAATATATAATATATAATATATATATATTATATATTCTTACTATTATATATATACTATATAATATATAATATATATATATTATTATTATATATATATAATAATATTATTATACATATATATATATATTATTATATATATATATTATAATATATATTATATATAATTTATATATATAATATATATAATATATTAAACATAATATATATATATATATATATATATAATATAATATATTATTTAGATATATATATATATTTATATATTATTATATATATATATATATTATATTAATACTATATATATTATAATATTTATATTTAGATAAAGGGAGAGAGATATCAGTGGCGATATATGTTTGTTAATAATTTTGTTTATATTTATTTGATAATTTTCGGTTCAAATTTTGGTTATACAAATCTTGGGTGAAATCCTAGAATGGTTCGAAAAAATTATAATATTACAAATTGGCAAATGTTCTTCATATGATCTACTATAGCATTGAGAAGGTGATCCTCTAGATATAACATAGTGTGTCTGGTTGTGTTGTATATTTCGTTAATATTGTGACAAATTTGAAAAAAATGATTACTGAAAAAAGAATGACATCTGTGGTCTTGTTAACCCATTCCGTTTGCCAGACTTAAAAAAGGAAAAAAAACTCACTTTAAATTACGCAAAAAGTCCATATCTCCAAAATATAAATCCAAATTAAAGTAAGTAAAACAAATCAGGGATGCTTTTAAGAGAGTTCGCAGAAAAGAAAAGGAAAGAAGAATGATCTTCTTTTTCAAAGTAGTTGTTGAGGGTTGGTGAGTACGTTTACATTAAAAATTATACCATTTCAAATTCAATTGTTCATAATATCGGAGGCTATGTATTTTACTTGCGATACGGATAGAAGATATATTATATATATAATATAATATATATATAATATAGTAATATAATATATATATATTACATTTCATTATTTGAAGTGCCTCCATCGTTTCGAGTCAACGAGGCCGCTACTGATATGTATATATATATTTATATATATATATAATATATATATAATATAAAATATATATATAATAATATTATTATATTATATATATATATATATATAATATATATATATATATATATATATATATATATATATATAAGGTTATCCTGACAAGTTGGCATATTATGGGTCAAAAGATATTAATACTATGAAATACCCAGGTAAGTTCATCTTTAATTGTAAATATTTTAGTTACAATATGACATAAGTTTAATATAGGTTTGGGTTTGTCTGTTGTTTTTGTCTGTTGTTTTTGTTGTTGTAGTGTGTTGTGACTGTCTGTGCGTGTATGATGGTGGATTGCACAGGCGACCGGCTTTCAGTTGACTGAACCAAGGAGTCCAGTGCTTGAACTCTAACTTTTGCAGTCGTGGATAACACATCTCTAACTCTAACCCAAATCTTTTTGCTCTTATGTCTGAGACCCAGAAATGGCTAACGAATTACATCCTCTAAACTCGGTTTAATATATCGCCCTAACTTATATTCAATAATTCTTCCGTCTGAAGGGTGGGATATGTGCCATGTAAAAACAGTTAACACTCCGTTTAACACGGTTCTCGGGAATCTTGAATCTCCGTAACTCGATGTTCTGTGGCGAAAATCTTTCTTCCTTCAAATAGAAGACTCTAGTACTTATGAACAGTTCAACTAACATAAAAGATTTTTCATGCCTTTTGAATTACCTTCTACTTTTCTCACCGGGACTGTTATATCTCTCAGTCCAAATGACTGAGGTCCTCTTTTAGAGGATTCCAAATCGTACCACAACACACCTAAATGGTTGGGATGGGGTCCTCTCATACTGATTAGGTGGAGAAGTCCGAATCATCAGTATTTCAACGATCTGAGCAAAACTAAATTAAAGAACCCGCACCATCATTCCGGATCTCCCGAAACTACCCTTGAACCACTCTTGCTTGTTTTCACCACTAGTCGTTCTCTCATTAAATACACCACCTTCGCGCCTCCTACGATTAAATCTGACCACAAGTCCTTTATAATCTCTTAATTTATAAGTACTTTCTCTCTCTCCAACAGCTCATCAACTGCCTATGCCGTTGTTTTACTACACTGTAATCGGGCTGCTGCGGGACCTGGCAATTGCGTTGCTACTACGCTAAAAACTATAATTGGAGTGACTGCTTTGACCTGAAAGAATCTTCAGCTTCCTGCCAAATTAAAGTGGGCTGTGCAATCGATTGTGGATGAGCAGGTTCATTTCCTTCTTCGACTAAAATCTTTCTCTCCTCCAAAATCCATGGTTCGAAATCGTGCTGTCTCTGGCTTTTCAGGCTAGAGACAGTGCGTATACGGAGGTGGAAAAATTCTCATTCTCCCTAATCACTTTCGACTATAATTTATCATTCAGCTAGAAATCGTTCCAGGGATACTCTTCGACGAGCAAAGCGTGCTTTCATCAAACGAAAGTGCTGCTCGAGCCTCCTTGGATTCTCCTACTGACAAATCCTTTTGGCTCTTGCCAAAAACATCTCTAACAACTTCTGTAAATCATTTCCTTTCCTCCTCTTATTCGCTTCGATGGTTCTGTTTTAATACCCAAACTGGAAAAGGCCAATCTCTTCGGCCATCCATATTTTCCTCTACCAATCCCTGGACAATTGATCTGGCATTCCTTGCTTCTCTCCTTCTCCTTTCAGAGATATGTCCTATGCCTTTGCCTGCTGATTACATTGATCGGGTGCATGGGCTTCTGGGAATCTATGAACGTCTAGGGAAGCGCGGTGTGGCCCGGGGATGGCATTCCTGCTCCGAAAGTTGTTGAGGAGTTGTGCTTCCGTGCTGAACCCCTGCCCCTCGTTCAACTATATTCTCCTTATTGCCTCAATACTAGCACTTTCACTCAGTGTTGGAAGCGCGCATATGTCCAACTTATTCCGAAAAAAGGAAGCCCATATATATCCTTCTAACTATCGCCCTATAGCTCTCACTTGATTCGATCTAAGATCTTTGTGAAACCCTCTCAATCTCACTTCTGTGACCACTGGAATCTCATTCACTCTTTCCGATCTGCCAGTACCGGCTTTCGGCGCTCGAGTTTCACAGCTGCGAATTATACTTCCATTTACAGATTTAGGGTTTTCCGCTTTAGGACTACGGGGAACTTGCGTGGCTGGAGCGTTGCTTGACATATCCAAAGGATATTGACCGAGTATAGGCCACGCGTCCATGCTCTTACAAACTCCCCTCCTTTGGGTTCCTTGCCTATCTCTTTAGATTACTTATGTCTAGCTTGCCTCCAATTTCGGCTGTGTTGATGGGGTGACTTCTTCATTTTTCTGTCAATTAGTGGTGTTCCTCAGGGTTCTGTCTATCTCCTACTTTATTCCTGCTTTTTATTAATGATCTTTCTCACCTGCACATCTTAACTCATACCAAACTCAGTAGCCAATGACTCGACCCGTATCAGTTCTTCTCAACTAATTTTCAATTCTTAGCTCCTCTGTCTACTTCTAGATATTGCCGCTCGTTCTTTAACCTTGGCCGATTCTATTCTCTTCTGATCTTGCAGATATTTTCCGGGTGGGGTGTTCACTCAACCTTGTGAAATTTAATTTCTTTAAAAACCCAACTTCTACAAATCATCCTCTCTAAGACACCTTCTAACTTCCTATTCTCTTTCGACGTTTCTCTCTTCTCTCCTGTTGAAAATTAAACATTCTTGGCCTTAACAAAAACAAAAAAAAAGTCTTGGAAACCTCAAATCTCAACGGTTGCTAGGGCGGAGTCAAAGAAACCTAGGAGTTCGTTATAGACTCGGACTTAATTTTCCTCCTTCTCAGTTGCTCCACTATACAAAGGTCTCATCCGCCCTTGTATGGAGTACTGACTCTCATATCTTGGGGGGGCTCTGGGTTTCCCCCGCGATTTTGGATGGGGTCATAGATCAAAGGCCAAAAAAGCTTATAATAAAAATGCCCTGTACTTTCTTCAGTCACTGGACCCTCTAGCTTGCGGCCCGCAATGTCGTCTCTTAGTTGGTCTTTTATAATAGGTACGCGTAAGAGCAAGTGCTCGAGGGAACTTTCCACTCGGTACCACCACCATTTATGACGTCCACGAAGATAAGGGCGTCCTGTGTCGGCACATGAGAAGTTTTTGTGTTTGATTTAGAACTCCAGAACTTTTTCGCTGCAGGTGCTTCATTCTTTCCTGCCATCTCTATTCTGTGGAATTCTCTTCCATCTTCTGTGTTTCCTACTCAATTTAATCTCCCTCACTTTAAAGTCTGCGTCTGGCTCTTGCCGTAATTTTGCGTTAGTGAATATTTGAGACGTTTTCAACACCCCCTCCTTGAATAGGGCTCTGCCTGTGAGAGGCGGTGTCAAGTGTAAAAAAAAAAAAAAAAAAAAAAAAAAAAAAAAAATATTTTAATAGAATTGCATTGAACAAACATTATTTTATTTTAATTTCTGCCGACTGTAGGGTTTAATTCTCAAAGTTTGCAAAAAGTTGTAATAATTTTGTGACATACAACTTGCGAAGAGTTTTTCCTACTTTAATTTAGTTGAGTTAAAAACTACCCCTTAGACCTGTACGGTAAGGGAGGGTAACGGGTGCTAGAAGCCCCCTCCACTAAATTAAGCCCCAAAATATTTTGATGGTTCGAGTTTCTTAATTTAAATTTATGAATAAGATTAATGATAAGTGGTATTCGGTGCACCTTCGGCAGGAGCCAGATTTGTAGCTAAATCTGTCTTCTTTTTACTATTTTTAAAGTTTTCCCCATTTTTCGGCGTTTTTTTACGCTTGCAGCGTCAAATTAACGGTTTTCGGGTACAGCGAAGCGTTTCCCGAGGTCGCCCGCGCCTTTGGGCTTAGCCCCAAGCCCCCAGCGCACCGCACCGCACCGCACCACACCTAGCGACTGGTGGAGTTTGCGTCTAGGTATATTCCTTAAACTTGGTTCAGTGGCAAATGACCATAGAAGGATGAAATTTGGTGTTCACCCTTCTTATAAGGTAAACTCGACGCAACCAAGGTAACGTGACGCTACGCCCATTGAGGGATGGGGCTGTTCCCCAATACCTTGGAAATGGTTGTAGAGTGATGAAATTTGGTATACACCTTCTTATAAAGTAATCTCGTCGCAGACGAGGTTACGTGACACTACATCCATTGAGGGATGGGGCTGTGCTCCAAAACTTTGGAAATAATCGTAGAAGGATGAAACTTGGTATACACCTCTTTTATAAGGTAAGCTCGTCGCAGACGAGGTTACGTGTAGCTAATCTCACATGATGTGGGGGCTGAGCCCCGTTACCTTGAAAATTGACATAGCAAGATAAAATTTATTATAAACTATTCTTATAAGGTAATCTCGTCGCAGACGAGGTTAAGTGACGCTACGCCCACTGGATGTTGGGGCTGAGCCTCAAAACCTTGGAAATTGACGTAGAATGATGAAATTTGGTATACACCGTTTTTAGGAGGTAACCTCGTCGCATACGAGGTTAAGTGTCGCTTCGCTCACAGGGTGTGGGGCTGCAGCCCCAAACCTTGGAGAATTGCCCGTTAGAAGGATGAAATTTGGAGAGTACATAGAAGAGTAAGTCTAAAAAGGACTGGAGGAAGAGCACGGTGCATGAGTTGACTCCAGGGTCTTATTTTCAAATATTATTTATTTTTTAAATTTTATATATTTAAAAAAAATATATTTTGTCAAATTTTATTTATATTTGTTTTATTTATTTAAAGCGTTTTGTATTTACTAAAAAAAATTTTTTTTATGTTTATAACAAAAAGCGTTTTTACAGACCCTAAAGCAGTAAATCAGTAAATCAAACCCTCCCTTTTCACTAACTTGATCTATTAATTCATCGATTCAAGTCATATTTCAAGTATCATTTTGGATAAACCTTATTAAATTTATTATTATTATTATTATTATTATTATTATTATCTTGTTATTACTATATGTTATATTTTTATATTATTTTATTTCTATATTATTTTTCATATTATTATTATTATATTATTCTACTATTACGTATATATTATTATTATATTATATTATTATTATTTATTATATTATATATTATATTATTAGTTCTTATATTATTATTATTTAATTATTATTATTATTATTATTATTTATTATTATATATTATTATTTATATTTATTATTTTATTATTATTATTATTATTTATTATATATTATATTATATATAATTATTATATTTATTAAATTACAAATAATAAATTATTAGTTATTAATTTTTATTATTATATTAAAATATCGTTGCATTCCTGCGCACTCTTATTATTATTATATATTATTATTATATTATATTTATTATATTATTGCATTATTATTATTATTATAATTATTATTGTTGTTTGTTGTAGTTGTTATTGTTGTTGAGGTTGTAATTGTATATTCTCGTTATCGTTTGGTTTTTGTTTTTGCTCGTTAGACTTATATGATTGTTATTATTCGCTTATTAATTATTATGATTATTTATTAATATCGGTACTTATATTCATTCAATTATTCATCTATTATATTATTATTATTATTATTATTATTATTATTATTATTTATTATTATTATTAAGTATTATTATTATTATTAATATTATATTATTATTATTATACAATATTAATTATATTATTATTGATACATTATATAATTATTATAATTAGCTATTATTATTATTATTTATGATTATTATTTAATTATATTATATTATTATTATTATTATTATATATATTATTTATATTTATTTTATTATATTTATTATTATTATATTATTTAGGAAATTTCTATGTCAGTATTGATATTTAAATAGTTTTACGTTAACTTTTCAAATTCTCTGAATAATTCTTTGATTTTCATTTAATTATCTTAATACTATATTCTAGAAAACAGTTTGCAAAGAAAGTAAGAGGCATATTTAAATTTATTAGTTTTCTGACCGGTTTCGCCGTAAACGTCGGACATCTTCAGAGTTCGATGTCTATCAATTTAAAAAAATTAAATATTAAAAATTTTAAAAAATTAAAAATTAAAAATTCTTCCTTTTACTTTGTTTGTATTCCATATAATTATTTAATTTGAAGATGACAATAGTTGAACTTTTATGTTAAGTTGGTAGATGTTATGTAGTTAAGCCTTAGCTATATTTCAGTTTTTGAGACTTCGCATGAGGGGTGTAAATTTGAATGACTGCTGAGATATCAGATATAGTTGTTTTGTTATGTTCAGTGAATAAATTTCGTATATTTACTAGGTTTAAAAGCGGTGTTGGTATGCCCTATCTGTTAAATTAGGTCGTTAACCATATACGTCGGACGTACAGTCAGACTTCGGGACATGTTGAACTTGGTCCACGAATGGGATTAACTGAAAGGTATCTCCTTAGTAGACGAAAAGCAGAAGAAAGTTTCTGTTCCTGCTTCTCTACTAAGGATACCCCTTTCAGTTAATCACCATGATTTTTTGGCAATCTGACACGCTTAATGTGTATATATTTACGTCGTAATATATTGTTTACACGACTAATATTTCAACAGATAGGGCAAACCAGCACCGCTTTAAACCCAGTAAAATAGTAACATTTTATTCACTTGAACATAACAAAAAACAACTATACCTGATATTTCACAGTCATTCAAAATTTTACACTCCTTCATGCGAAGCTCAAAAAACTGAAATACTGAGCTTACTATCATAAAACTATTAAAACCTAG
>JABUQX010134652.1:0-2500 GCA_015478945.1 Trachelipus rathkii | reverse complement strand
ATATATATATATATATATATATATATATATATATATATATATATATATATATATATATATATATATATATATATATATATATATATATATATAAATATATATATATATATATATATATATATATAAATATATTTATATATATATATATATTAAATATATATATATATATATATATATATATATATATATATATATATATATATATATATATATATATATATATATATATATATATAAACATATATATATATATATATATATATATATATATATATATATATATATATATATATATATTTATATATATATATATATATATATATATATATATATATATATATATATTTATATTTATATATATATACAAAACAATTACATAATAATAAATGCGTAAGGAAACCACGTTTTCCTCAAAGGCCTAGTTTATTTTTTTTTTGATAAAAATAAAAACAAAATAGATACCACTCTACCCCCTCTTTGTCTTCCCAATTTTTCTATTGGTTAGTAACGCAATCGACTGATGCTACCCCCACCCTCCCCCATCCTATTACTATCAGAAAACCCTACAAAAAAAAAAAAAAAAAAAAAAGAGTTTCCAGACTTCACCTGATTTTAACAAATATTCCTAGCAGCTTTGCTCAGTAGTTTTGATTTGCTTCCTATATCTTTCATAATTTCTACCTGAAATATTCTTTTGTAAATTAAAAACTTATTTTGTTTTCACTAAAATTTTTGCAAGGAAATTCAACGGTCTATTTCTCAAAGAAAACATCTCGCATCTGTTGGAAATCTTTCCCCCCCAACTGAAATACAATCCCTCCCGCTCCTCCTTTCTCTTTGTTCGGCAAATCGCTACAAGCATCATTTTTGTATTTGAGATATGGTGAACTGTTGCGCTGCTCTAAAATTCCGATTTGATCAAATTTCTGTTCTGGTAAGCAAACCACGTTTCTTTTTTTTTCTTTAATTTTTTTTTTTGGTTTTACTAATAGCGTTAAAGATTTGCTAAAAACATATTAGGCTCTGATTTTTTTTTCTTTTTTATAGCGGCAGTGAATTAAAGCCCATATACCGTATAGAACTCCTTGGGTAGTGACGATCGGGACCCAAGTGATTAGTCTTACTTTTAGTATATTTTATTAATTTAATTACTTACTACTTGAAATAAACTTTCACCAAAGTTTTATTTGCAAGTAGAGACCCCTCTGGTCGCACGGGCTACATAGTTCTAGCTCCCTCTGACCGGTTGGTATTTTCCAAAATTTTTAATTTTAATAATTTAATTACTTACTACTTGAAATAAACTTTCACCAAAGTTTTATTTGCAAGTAGAGACCCCTCTGGTCGCACGGGCTACATAGTTCTAGCTCCCTCTATCCGGTTGGTATTTTCCAAAATTTTTAATTTTTAATAATTTAATTACTTACTACTTGAAATAAACTTTCACCAAAGTTTTATTTGCAAGTAGAGACCCCTCTGGTCGCACGGGCTACATAGTTCTAGCTCCCTCTATCCGGTTGGTATTTTCCAAAATTTTTATTTAATTACTTACTACTTGAAATAAACTTTCACCAAAGTTTTATTTGCAAGTAGAGACCCCTCTGGTCGCACGGGCTACATAGTTCTAGCTCCCTCTATCCGGTTGGTATTTTCCAAAATTTTTAATTTTAATAATTTAATTACTTACTACTTGAAATAAACTTTCACCAAAGTTTTATTTGCAAGTAGAGACCCCTCTGGTCGCACGGGCTACATAGTTCTAGCTCCCTCTATCCGGTTGGTGTTTGCCAAAACTAGTTTTAAATTATTATTATTATTATCGAGAAAAGAGAGAGACATTTTTTTCTATTTATTGTTATTATCATTATTATCGAGAAAAGAGAAAGCTGTAAAGATTGTAAAACTACATTTCATTATTATTATTATTATCGAGAAAAGAGAGAGACATTTTTTTCTATTTATTATTATTATTATTATTATCGAGAAAAGAGAAAGCTGTAAAGATTGTAAAACTACATTTCATTATTATTATTATTATTATCGAGAAAAGAGAGAGACATTTTTTTCTATTTATTATTATTATTATTATTATCGAGAAAAGAGAAAGCTGTAAAGATTGTAAAACTACATTTCATTATTATTATTATTATTATCGAGAAAAGAGAGAGACATTTTTTTCTATTTATTATTATTATTATTATTATCGAGAAAAGAGAAAGCTGTAAAGATTGTAAAACTACATTTCATTATTATTATTATTATTATCGAGAAAAGAGTGAGACATTTTTTTCTATTTATTATTATTATTATTATTATCTAGAAAAGAGAAAGCTGTAAAGATTGTAAAACTACATTTCATTATTATTATTATTATTATTATTTTCGAGAAAAAAAAGAGAGCTGTACAGACTGTGAAACTACATTTTTTATTATTACTATTATTATTATTATTATTATCATCGAGAAATGAGAGAGCTCTAAAAACTGTAAAACTACTTTT
>JABUQX010134651.1:0-15039 GCA_015478945.1 Trachelipus rathkii | reverse complement strand
TTCAGAAGAGTCTTGGGGACGACGTTGTCTGTTCTGGAACTGGAGAATCTAAAAGAGACAGACAGACGAATAAGCCATACAAAATCACAATGGAGCGACAACACATATCTTAAAGAGAAAGGAGCTATAATCACACATGAAAATGGAATAAATCAAATCTTACTTCTTCAAGTATGTGGTAATCCTTTTGTCGGCAAAGGAGATAGTCTAGTCAATGATGTTGTGTTAGGCCAATAAATGGACCAAAAAAACTATTATGCTGTGTATTGACTAATCTACAATTATATTATCAAAAAAGCCTAATCAAAAAAGATGTCATTAGAAGTATGGTGGAAAGAAACTGATAAGGATTAGAATAAGTCATATATAAATATAAAATAAAAAATATACCAAAATATCAAAAATACTATCAAAAGAGTTTTCACTTTATATTTGATATATTAGTGATGAATGAGCCACTGCGACAGCAACCCCAACATTCCCCCGCACAAAATTACGCCCCCTCTCAATTTCCTTATAATCATAAACTGTTTGTAGCTGAAGATCTGTAAGTGAGTGGTAGGCGGCGAAAAGATGGAATTGAATGACGTAAACTTGAAAAAAGAATTGATTTACATCCATTATCATTACCACAAGCTTGGAAAACCAAAACCAGAAGAAAATTTTGAAAACCGAAAATCCCGAAATATATTGGACAAAAGGCAATATATATATACTATATATGGACATTAATATATCATATAATAAATATACATATATATATATATATATTATATATATAATATAATTATTACTAATATATATCATATATATATATTACATTATATATACCGCTTATATATATATAATATATATTATATATATATATATATATATTATAATTATATATATATATATATTATATTAATACTTATACGTATATATTATATATAATATACTATATATATATATATAAGCCATACATAATATATTAATATATATACTAATATATATACTAAATATATATACTAATAATACTAGTCAATATTACCTACATATAATATAATATATATAATACTATATATTCTTTCTTTGCCTTTTCTCAACCCTACCTTATCCTTTCCCAAGCAGGGAGTAGTAAGTAGTGCTACACAAGCATCGGAAAAAAAAGAAAAACAGGCAGCTAGAGCAGTAAGGGCTCACTGAACAAGGAGTCGTAACGCGAAAGACGAGGAGCAAAGGCACCCAGAACCCACCAGCACATCTAAACGCGGCCAACCCACCTGCCACACACATGTCCCCCACACAACTCAGCATGTAATAAAGGCATACCGAAAGCCCTACCAGTCAAACAAGACAGAAACATTATCCACCCTAAAGCCTTCATGACTCGATGACCGCGAACAACGGAACCCTCACTAATGCGTAAATTCGTCAATCGTAAGGGTTCATCCCTGTCGGCCCAGGTGCGCCACAACCATGCCCCCATCATCAAAACACCCGCGGCACAACATCTACTCTACTCCTCCTCATCAACCTGCACACTTTCAGTTACCATACTTCCTACGCCCTTCGAAGCTACGCACAAGCATACTTCACAACATCTCTACAATCGTCCTTCAGACATTTCGACCTTCCACCGACTACTCACAACTCCCCACCTCTTCTCTCACAGGATCTCCCTAGGCACTTCGGCACTACTCTCGGTTTCCCCAACCACACTCACCACAGATATCCACATCGCTTTAACCAACGACTATCATTCTTCATCCTGCTTCCACTATGACCAAAACCACTCAACATACTTTCATTATCTATTCTCCTGCATTTACCCAACCTTCCTTCTTCATCCCACCAGCACCACCCCTTCCTTCTAATCGTCCTAACATCTACCTCACTTTATTACATTATCTTTTCGCCACAACCCCCCACGCCAATGGCCCTAAGATTAGTCACCAGCCACCCAATAACTGAACACCAATTAGAACTTTAGATCACCTATATCTCTTACCAGCACATCAAACAGACCCGAGTTTACCTACAACTATAAAGCTCAAGCCCAAGCACATACACAGTAGCCCGAAGACACAAACACTGCGGAATCCGACGCGCCACAATATACAACACGTACACCTCATCACAACAATCAACCATATATATAATCATAGATAATCACTATATACACTCCCAACCATACTATAGACGGAAGTCCTTAGACCTACAACACCGAGCTTCACTACATACTCACCATCGGAAGCCGAATAACATACGTAGAAATACCAACATACTACTGAAAGGTAATCAGATAAGGGCCAGTAACATCTAGATAACTCAGATATATGTAATATATACATGTAAAGAAGAGTTCCTCGTATATATAATAATATATATAGATAAGCAGATCAATACACTATAACACCCACAATAACACTACCACAGCCAACCATCCATTATAATATATGTTATATACACAACTTAAAAACTTAACGCAGGCCAGAAAACTACGTATCAGGTCTGTCTACTGAGGTAAAAACGCACGCCTAGGCACCAAGAAATCATAGACAACAAGCAAGCGCTTTTTCCTCTTCGTATACCATTATACAATATTTATTGTGACAAAGCGACTTGACAGCAACACCTTGAAGCATCGTCGCAGAGCATAAAAAGACGGCATAAGAGATCCACTAACCCATGTATTTACCATAACCCCCAGCAACTTAAGAACGCTATCAACGCAACCGCCTACAATCGACCCCGCACCAGCATTCGATCCAAACACACCCTGCGCCAGAGAACTCTCGCCGTCCACTCATGTGGACATTCCAAGGTCAACTGAACACCCAACAGCACAACTGAGAAATGCGACCCTGGATGGGTACAAATGCTTTATAGACGAACCCCTCCCCACCCCGCTATAAAGAGACGCCCCAGAACCAAAGCACATAAAAACCACAACCACTGACACAGACGGATAGTCAGGACTGACTGACTCGACGGACGTTATTGCGGTCGATGAGAGCAGCTTAACCTCCAACTAGAGTGAGTTCAGACAAACTTAACCATGTAGAGAGTCGAGGCAACTGCGGAGGTGCAGGTAACACAACACGCTGACAGTAGAACACCGCGCAAACATACCAACGAAAAGGAGCCCCACCATCACCGTATCTCACGCATGCTGCAAACCGAACACGCAAAATCGCTCCAACATCACACAACCGGCAGTAGAACGTTGCCAGCCGAGACGGTGGCTTTCGGACTGGTCAGCACGCTCCAACCTCCCTGATGCTCACACACGGATAATCTTGCCATCCATCTTCTTCACCTTCATTGATCACTGCAAAGACCTGATCAGGTGAGTCGAACGAACGGCGACCACCACCTGATCCAGTATCAAAAACACTGAACGCAAAGTCGAACACTACGCTCACGGCACAGAATGTATCCCGCAAACGCCCAGACGCGGCTCCGACACCGAGACAAAACGTGCCTGGAACTAACACCACAGTTCGAGAGCACTGAGGACAACACATAAGCTATACAACACATAAGAACCTATTTCACACGTAAGCAACCACTGTGTCTCAAGAAACACATGCAACCACGAGGCTATCAAATCCAATAGACACCAACCACAACACACGACACATACAAACACACCATACTGACCAACCAGACAAGCATCGGGGACACAAGCTAATCAATCAGAATATCAAGTACAACTGCTTTCTTTTTTTGATTGTAACTCTTTTGTGATATGATGGGTGTTTTTTGGTGTTTTTATTACTCCGAGGCTGCGGTATTCCGTATTTGTTTCGTAGTAATAGTTAAAAATCCTCACTACCGCGCAGAGTTGGCTTTATCTGTCCAAATTATATATCTGAAATAATGCCAAATCTTCAAAACGGCATTAGGAGACGAATAGTGTTGTTTTCTCTCATAAACCGGAGGGGACATTGGGTGTCGTCATCCTCTGAGATAATCTGCCAAAAAGCTGCAGACTCCATGCTTTCGTGATCCCGTTTGCTCCTCGGTTAAAGACTACATGTCTTAAACTGGGGAATCATGAGACAAAGCAACTCTTACCCCCTCGAGCATTCTGCCGCTTTTGAGCGCAGCTTTTTTTCAAGGTCGAATCCCCTCTCCCACATAACACTGGAAGGAAATACAACCCATCGATCCACCTCGACAAGGTTTACTGGCTGGCTTCGAAAAACCTATGCTCACAGTACAATCAGTTTTAACTTCACATCGATAATGGGATTTTTCCTCTGCCAAGCTCAAGCCGGATGCTAAGCGTCCCACATCATAGACGACTAAAGTCCTACGTCGACGAGCAATCACTCCAACAAAGCAATGAATTGACAACGGTCTAACATCTCTCAACACCGGGAAAATAGGAACAGTACCAGTGCGATAGTCCACACCCTACAAGAGAGCTAAGTACGTATCCACCCTGACATGAGAATATGAACTCTTCTCAGAGCAGTTTTCTTCTCGTTTTGGCGGCAAGCAGATCTCAATTCGCTGGCGCCCGATAGCTTTAAGAGAGAGTTAACTGCAAGGAGAAGCAATACATCTGTTCTATATTTGCATCTGTTTAGCGGTGTTATACATAAAACAACGATTTTTCTTGTTCCGTTACTAAATTGAAAACTTTCCACATACATTTAATATTCAAATCAATTTATTCTTCTTAATTAATTAATTTAATAATTTCAATTTATACCAACTTTACAAAGTTTAATTTTTTAACTTTAATATAAAGAACTAATAAAAAATAATCATCTAATGCAACTCCACTATGAAGGGAATCACTCATTCATTTCATGGTAATGGAATTCATCGAAGGCCATTTAATAATGCCGCGGTGTTATTCGCGATTTGAAAAAAAAATGTTGAGAGTAGCAAAAGAATGTACAAGGTTGTGGCCTTTATATCATAATTTTAGGTTGAATAGCCAACGAATATCAGTATCAACCAAATTTTGACTACGTATGTAAACTGAAATGCAGAATGAATGTCAAAATAGCGTCAGCCGAATCCCACCGAACATTAAATCTACTGGCAACCAAAAGTTAACCAAATGTCAGTTGAGCATCGACCGAATGACAACCAAACTTTAACCGAAAATAATAGTTAATAAATCTAAATCCCATACAAATATGTCTCTCTATTAGAATTTATAGGCGGGGATAATTCAATGAAGCCTGAGATGAATGTAAAAGATTCTACTGCTGTAATGCGTTATGTCTGAAGGCTAAATTTAAATGAAAAGGAGATCTAATCTGATGTCAGCAACACAGCAATTCCACTACCAGACGAACAAACGTGACGACATGAGTGCATGCAATCTCCGCATACTTCAGAGCATCCTAGCGCGTAACTCATCACATCCCCGCCCTAACGATTTCGCAAACTCAGCCTAATATCACCATCACTCCCACAATCGCAAATCTCCAGACGGGCGAACTATCATCCCGCCCATCGCATTCCACACAACACTATCTCTCCACCCATGCACAACCACCCCATATGACCAACCCCTCCCAGAATTCTCAGAAATCAGGAAGGACTGAGTTTAAATATTCAGGAAATATGATGGATGAAAAGGGAGCAGCGAAACACCACAAGAACAAGTGTTCCGTGAACATCGGCAGGACGTTGAAGAAAAAGAAACGTTGAAATTCTCGATACAGTAACGTTTTGAAAAAAATTTCTGAAAGCTGTTAACTATTTTACAAACGGGTCTATACACAACAAACTACTCCTTCTTTCCTACTGACGCCTCAGTACGGTATTACAGAAGAAGTTTCCATTTTACATTACGGACCACAATCCTTACACGGTCCACCGGATCTAGGTCCATGCATACGCTTCGAGGTAAACGGCGAGGGGGAAAGTCTGAACCTGGCGCAGGTGGTTACAACATCTTCCTCCTATTGAATTAATTCAAATCACATATCATTCAAGTTGGAGATGAGCAGGCAGTCACTCGAGAACCTCACTGACTACATATATGGAGCTGGTCGGTGTTTTGAGAGTTGATGCGTACACCTTGATAGGGAATCTGAAGAAAGAGAGAGCATGGAAGGGCTTCTAGAATTGGAAACCTGAGAACGTCTGTGTGTTTTGATTAGCACTCCCAGTAGAACCGTACTGAATTTGGAAAGCGCGAAAAAAATATGGAGGCCGTTATCCTTTTGAGTGGTGAAGAGAAAAACTACATCTAGAACTGTTGAAGACCAAAGGAGATTTGATACTTTCGTCTATCCTTTGGAAAACGAACTCAAGAAAGACGCTCCCTCTAATTCACTAGCTGAGTGAAAAACAACTGTATTTGGATTTGTTATAGCCAGAGATTGGGAAGTAGAACTCGATGACACAATATGTGACTAAAGGTGTAAAAAGCCGAACGACTACTGAAAAGTTGGAAGGTTGAAGGATATTCATGATCTAAAAAATCATAGGTATCCATAGATGGGGCTAATACACACTAGGACTTGAACAAGAATTGGGAAGTAGCAGGAGAAATACTGCCACGATGTAAACGGTGCGATACGGAACCGGAATGGTTCGTGAAGAAATCCTGAATTAACGAAAGCGTTAAAAGTTAACGAAAAAATTAACGAGTTAACCCTTTGATGCCGAGTGAGTGATTCTGCTTATAAATCATAAAAATTTTTTTGTTTTTAATTCATCTTCATTACCCTGTTTTAATTCGTTTTTTGTTTGTTTTGTTTTTTGTTTTTTTGTTTTTTGATGATGAAGGAGAAGAAGAAAAATATGCTCTATTCCCAAAAATAGAGTACCGCCAACCGGCATCTTACGGATTTAGAATCGTGTTTGTCTTGAACATAGGCTAAACGTCCAATCTTTTTATTCCATTTTTTATAAAATATTAGTAATTAGAATATATATATACGCTCTGTGTATAATATTATATATCAACCTTAACCTATACTATATCAACATATTATATATATATATAATGTCATACATATACATATATAATACCTATATATTATATATAATCAAATATTATATATATAGTATATATATGTATACTATATATTATATATTTTATAACATTAAGAAAATATATATTTCAGCGTAGTCCGTAAAAACCCAACTTGAAAGACAGAAACCAGGATCTTTTTCTAGCCTTGATAAAAAAAGGTTGCAAGGGCAAAATGATTGAAGTGTTATTTTCCAAATTGAAAGGATTGTGAAAACCATACCGTGCCATAATATTAACTCAAGTAACGTAACTAAATTAGTAGTTCTTGAGGGAAATATTATTATAATATTAGTATAATATACGTACATATATATAAGTACATCCATTATCATAATATATATTATATATATATTTATATATATTATACTATACTATACTAAATAGCAAGAGTACAGAAAATCTTTGTTAATCTATAACAACTCCACAGAAGCGGCCTTTCGCCCTGTTTAGATTGTGAACGCGAATTCCTCCGTCACACAGCACACATACTATCAAATCCTTCGGGACAACTTGAATACTCCAACCCAACCACATCGAGCACTACTCCTGAAACCCTCAAGCCCCCCCCACCGTTCTCAGTCAATCACCAACGCCAGTCCTCGTAAGGCTTAACCGTGCACACTGTACCCCCACAACACACCCCTACACACACCAGAGGCAACACTCCACCAACAAACATAAAAACGTACAAACCCCAGCTCCATACACTCGCCACTCACTGACCAGCATTCCTGATCAAACTCCTCCTCCACCATCATCCTGAACGTATCCCTTCAGACTCTGAATCAGGAAGTTCATCATCCATTCGACCTTCTAACCGTCACCAACTCCCAGAGGATCTTCTTCAATGGAAGCAAGCATAAGCCACCGCATTCAACACCACCACACAGCACCAATCCAAACCAGAACAAGCTAGTAAAACAAGCAAAAGGACAAGCAGAGGACAACAGCGAGCACACGACGACGGAGAAGCATAGACCCTGTTCGCAAAACACACCAACCCGCTATAACCAACCTGCGACTAAAGAAAAGTCTCTCATTCACTGCATAATCGACGCCCCACCCAACTCCAGCAACCGCGACCCGCTACGAAAACATTCACCTTCTTGAGCACAAAATATATATATATATATAAGGTTATATATCGAATATATATATATATATGATATAAAAATATATAAATAATATATTTACCATACTATATATATTAATTATATATATATATATATATATATATATATTAAAAAAATCCGATGAGCGATCACTGTGAGTAGGAACCAATATAGCGGATGGATAGGCTTTCAAAGCGAAAGTGTGGTCATCTCCAATATCTAACAAATATTTACCTTGGCTCTATCAAGGGGCCTTTTTACTGAACTGCAGGCGAAACAGCAACCAGCGTTTCTTTTTTGCGGAATTTTGTTGGTGGAGATTTTGAAGACTACTCCCACTTTTTCATTAGTTCCGGCACATATCACGCCCAGATGCCTATGTCGCCCTTGAAGTTGCATAACTGGTAGACCTTACCCTTATTGAGGTTTACACGGCGGTATACCAGCCAGGGCGTTTACTACTCGTCAAGTGCCAGCAGGTTAAAAAAAAAATTCCTCAGTGTACCGCCACTTTCTCTTCCCCGAATTTAAGAATGCGCTGTCCCTGTCAATTTCAATTGTTTATGTCGGACAAATCGACGCTTCCCCAAATATATTTATAAGTGTACTCATGAATCCGGCTCCAACATGAAACCACAGGAGACACCGCTCGACAAATTTCGATATATTTATTTCCTTTAGGTCCCATCGACGTTATTACTACTGGATCCCTCACCCGGGACATAATTTGAACAACGAGACATTTTACAGACTTTACCTTTGTCCAACCCCTTTACTGCATGCTGTCTGTCTTTTGTTCGACACAAGTATCGTACTTTTCCTCTTACTTCCGATCTTTAGGTCCTGTCTGGCCTTCAAAATTCAGCTCGATATTTGTCTATTGTATGACAAACATAGCATTCTTTTCTCCAAAGCAGTTATCAAAGGTAGGGAGGCAAACCAATTTGTCCTAAATACCGTATAGTTCTAGTGTTGAGGAATATCCTGATTAGTTTCAGAACATATGCTGAGGAGTATACTAACTTAGACCCATGACGGGCATTTTTACCTACTGGATCCAACCCGCATAAAATGAATAATGAACAGCATTATTGTCCAACACTTCGCTGATATGCTGTCTGTCCTTTGTTCGACACAAATATGTTTTTAGTTTTCCTCTACCTTTCCGACTTTAGCTTCCTGTCTGCCTTCAAAAATCAGTCGATTTGGTCTAATGTTGACAAACATAGCATTCCTCTTTCCTCCCAAGCAGTTATCAAAGGTAGGGAGGCGAACCAATTGGCATAAATACCTTATAGTTCTAGTGTTGCAGGAATATCCTTGTTAGATTCAAGAACATATGCTGAGAGTATACTAAACTCCATGCTCGTGCATATCTAGTATACTATATATATAGCTTATGTATATATAATATATATATATATATTATATATATATATATATATATATATATAATATATATCATAGTATATATATATATATACACTAACTACCTATATATATATACCGATATAATAATTATATAGTATATATAGTATATATATATATATATATATATATATAATATATATATACGATATCCTTTGCTGTATGAGACCTCATGGTTTTCACCAAATCGAAAAGGTGGCTTTCATTTACCACGAATTTTGTGATTAAACTTTATCTAATCTTCTTATTTTTACAGCACTAATTGAATCATTCCTATATGAAAAATGAACCAAAATAATCAAAGTTTAAAAAAAAAAAAAAAAAAAAAAAAAAAAAAAAAACACTAACCAATATGTAGCATATCCCGAATGAGTTCTTTAGGAATCATGCATTTACTAGTCATCTAGTATGCAGCATATAAGTTATTTCCACGTGTTTATTTGTTAACAAACTCATTTAATTACAACATAGTGACATATAAAAAAATTATTTTTTGTAACGGTAACCTAATCACTTTTGTTATTTTAGAAATTTTCAAAATTGCAACTGCAAAGATTTGCAAGATTTCGCAGATTTCAAAAAGCGTCCACTTTGCACAGCTAAATTTAATCACCATAAGTTAATATTTCAAAACTTTTTTTCACCATTTGGCTTACGAAATCAAAGCTCTCCGTGAATCAGAGAAATGCCAAATAACCTTAAAAAACTCCGCGATATTATAAGGTCAAAACTAGCCTGAAATATTCACATTGAGACAAAGTAGGAATCATACGATATCAAAGGGCTTTTTAATTATACGGCATTACCGCTTTAACACGTTAATGCCCACCTTGTATAAATTATATATATATATATATTATATAATATATATATATATAATATATATAGTTATTATATAAAAGCTTAATAATATATTAATATATATTATATATATGATATAACTATAATATATATATATAATTCTAATTGCCATTAATATTAATAGACATTGCATCCCGCAGATGTGAAAAAATGATATCCGAATTCACATTATGCATCCTTAAAATATTAAAAATTTGTTATATCCGATACATTAATATATATATATTATATATTATATATATATATATATATACTATAATATATATATATAATATAATATAATAATTATATATGTATATATATATATAATATATATTCTTTGTGTTAAAGGAAATAAGAACATACTTACGGATACTTTATGATTTGATGGTTCGACTTGAATATTTACAAGAAAAATTATATTCTGCTGTTGTTAGTGAATTAAAAGCTAGAAAAACTGCACTCGGCTAAGCGATCACTAAGAAGGTGTGATTTTAGTGCTCACAAATAGTGCGTCAATACATGCGCACTGTTAATTGACGCAACTCGCTCATTGTATTGTAAATAGTAGTTCCCTTTTAACAGCAGTTTGTTAGTTTAAACTTACACTTGTTACTATTTATGAATATTTGTTTACATTCGTCCCTTATTATATTTTCCTTAATCACAGGAGCAGTTAGAAGCAGGAAATGTAATACCAGTTTCAGAATTAGAAGAAGAAACGAGACGAACTAATTTTTCTTTGAAATTTCTATCTGACTTTCGTACAGAGTTGTTTATTTTAAAGAATTCTTATCAAGTAAGTAAGCTTTTTGAATTCTAATTTATTTTCTAGAAAAAGAATCCGGTAATGTAGAACCGCTCAAATCTTTCCCTGCAGAGAGCTCAAAGATTTACTAATATTCTATTTTTACCTCTTCCGAAAAATATGAAAGTATTCAGACTTTCCTAAATGTTGTGTATCACGTTTAAAAGCGTAATTTTGTTTAATTAAGTAATCGTATTCTAAAAGTGACATTACCTAGACCACTTTTCATTTCTTGTTTATCATTGGCAGGAGTTTTGTTCATTATATATATATATATATATTATATATATATATTATATATTGATAATAGTATATATATATATATACTATATTATATATATATAAATATATTATATACTTATATATATAATATAATATATTATACATTACTGTTTTCGAAATAGGGCGGACAAATTTGGAGGATATTATCTTGGTACCATTACAAGTGTTTTGTCTTAAATAAAGTTACCTGTAAAGTTCCTCATTTAGTAGGTAAATGAGTTAGGAAGGTGCAAGATGTATGATGTGAATATTGGTGTTTATGTTCCGTAGATGTCGTTATTATTAATATTATTATCATTATCATTATCATTATCATTATCATTATCATTATTATTATTATTATTATTATTATTATTATTATTATTATTATTATTATTATTATTATTATTATTATTATTATTTTATTGATTATTAGTAATTATTCTTCTTATAATAATTACATTATTATTTTTTCTAATTAAAAGTATATCAATCATTCTTTATTATTTAATAATAATATTTTTAGATTAGTATTATTCAATTTTGATCTCAATTTTAACTAATTATTGTTTTTTTTTTTTATAGTTATTATTTTGTTTTCTTTCGGTTATTTTCTGCTTGTAACTGCAATTAATGTTTTGGATATTACATTATTATTATATAATTATATTATTATTATTATTATTATTATTATTATTATTATTATTATTATTATTATTATTATTATTATTATTATTTATTATCTATAGTATTTATTATTATTATTACTAATATTATTTATTATTATTTATCATCTATATATGATTTTATTTATTATTATTATGCTATATTATTATTATTCATTATTAATTTTATCTATTAATTATCTATTAATTATTATTATTATATTATTATTATTATTATTACTTATTCATTATTATTATTCGTATTATTGTTATTTTTTATTATTCTTATTATACTTTTTTGTATTATTCCTTTCCTATCGTATTGACTAATTGATCATAGTAATATTACTTAATCAAATAATTATTGTTATTAAGGGCATTAATATTGTTATTAGGAATATTAGGAGTATTATTATGATCTCGCTATGGATTTTATTATTATTGTTTTGCTTATTTCCGTTTCCCGAGTAAATGCTTATCGAATACTATCAACAATATTCCTAGTATTATTCATCCTTTCTCTATAATAAGGTGGTACCTATCAATCAACCATAGCAGTGTCCATATTAGAGACAGCAAGTTACCTTGTCTATATTTGTCGGATATTGGGTTACTACTTTACGTTGCAGAGTTTCTGTAGCCGACGCTAGAGTGGTTTTTAGAATGTAAAAATATAGTATCCAGTATCGATACAGGGCCACCCTAAATCTTATTACCTACTTCTTACGTAAGAACTTTTCAGCGGGTAACTGTTATTTAAGACAAAACGCTGTAAATTGATCATACAAAGATAATAATCCTCCAAATTTTGTCCCCCTGATTTCGTAAAACACCGTATATATATAATATATAAATATATATATATAAATATATATATATATTATGTTTATAATACTATACTATACTATACATATATATATTGTCATATATATAATATACTTAATATATATATATATATTATATATACTATATATATATGTGTATTAATATATATATATATATATATCATATTATATACTATATATACTATTTACTATATATATATATATTATATGGTATACTATATATATATATATATATATTATATAGATATATGGGGGGATCTAATATCCTAATTATGATATATATAAGAGAATATTAATTTATTGGTAGGAGGAGGGTAGTATGGATTACATATATACTAAATAATCGTTATATTTTTATATATATATAATAGTATATAATATATATATAATATATATAATATAATAATATATATATATATATATATATCATATAGGGTATATATATACTCATATATATATATAGGAGAGAGACAGAGAGAGAGAGGAGAGAGAAGAGAGAGAAGAGACGAGAGAGATGGAAGAGAGAGAGAGAGAGAGAGTGATCGAGAGAGTACTGAGATGGAGAGAGAGAGAGAGACGAGCAGAGACGAGAGAGGAGAGAGAACGAGAGACGTTGAGTGTAGAGCAGACGATATTAGAGAGATTGGAAGCAGGAGAGACGAGAATAATAATAGGAATGCAAGTTTGGAGGAACACTTCAAAATCTGCATACTGGGACCAGCTGATGTATGCCTGGGTTTGATGCCAAGAGAAGAAAAAGGTTTTTGGAAATAGGTTATTTAGTAAGGAGGATGTGGTGGGGGGGGGGTGAGTGTGGTGTGGATGGGTAGACGTGCAGAATCAGCTTGAAGACGAATGTAACTCACGGTCGAGATCCCCATATAGATGAACCACTCTCTCTAACGGCATTCTACCCAGCATGCACTCCCTATACTACTTAAACGCGCGCCGCTCAAAATGACCCCGACTCGACTTGAGGCGCTCAATTCTCCCTACAAGAAGGATGCCTCTGTCAACCACGCTCAGTATTCGCGATGTCGCTGGGGAGCTCATTCCCCGCGGTGTAGTATCGCGCCCGGAACCCCAAGCACACCTTAGTCGGTCATCTACTCCGATCCGCGACAAGAGCATCCGGTATCGTTCTTATAGCCGAATAAGTTATCTGTAAGAAGGTGTAAAGCTTATATTGCTGTATAGGCCAGGGCCAGATTATCAAATGCTCATGTTATAACTTGGTCCCGAAAAGACAAGCAAAGCCAAGGTTGCGCTCACCTCACCGTACATTGAAAGCTCTATGGCCAGCGTGTTCAGTGGTAGACTTACTGAATGGCCAATCAAAAGATGTACGACATTATTGAAACAACGTGGTGTAGGAATACAATGGAGTTGAACCCAGTTACTGGGTTTACTATCATTACCACTAGCCGCAGTGAGGCATCGACAGTCTCTACTGTCTCCTTGGTTATTAATTTGTCATATGGATGGGGCTTATGAAAGAGAACCTAGAGCAGGGAAACGTGTTAAATGCCTCAAAGCAGTGCTGAGGGTGCCCCTACCGTAGTGTATGATGCGGGATGATGGTTTTTGGCTGTGCCCGCGAATCTGAAGCTTGCAGAGACTGGTAGATGATTTGGCAGGTTTCGTCGTAAGACGAGGGTTCTGAAAGTAAACCGCAGATAAGAACTAACAATCCCTATAGCCCTTATGAGTCGAGAACAGTCCTTCGATCGTGTGAAGTTATGTGGGGTAAGCATAGCACCCTAATCATACACAAGTGTTACTGGAGTTCTAAATTTACGTTAGCCGATAAGTTAGTGGATGAAAGGGGAACGGCATTGAGTTCAGAGTGTAGTAGGAAAGTTGTCGACATGATCTTGAGAACGATCGGCTGGGAAGCCAGGCAATTAAATCCTTCGCTGGTTTCAAACTAGGACTAACTGGGAGTTCTTGCGACGTGCCGCTAGCAAGTTCCTTAACATCGAGGGTATGGGTACCTGTCATTAATGTATCAGCTAGTGAAACTATGGCTGCGAATAAAAGGTAGATCTAAGAGAACAATGCTGTTCCACGATCCGGCACAAAT
>JABUQX010134650.1:0-20699 GCA_015478945.1 Trachelipus rathkii | reverse complement strand
AAATTCAAAATTTAGAGAAAAGAAAAATATTTTATTTATTTTGGACAAAAAAAGGAAAAATGATTTCTACTAATGAAAATTATTTTGTCTTTGCTTTGAAATTATTATTTCTACAGGCTAAAAGGAAAACGGAGAAAATTCTGAAATAAAATCAGGGACCTGGTGAACATATTTGGCAGATGTTTATAAATTAATTGTGTGATTAATGTTTTATCACTAATTTTTGGAAGTTTTGAAAATTTTGAATGCAAAGGGAAATATCACTTGTAAAATGTCAAATGGAATGAGGTCATTTTTTTCAGTGCCGATTAAAAAAATTTGTTTAAGCTGGGTGTTAGAGGTGAGGGTTTGAGGAGCATTTATTTGTCACCTTCGCTTTGATGATAAAGATTAAATGATGTTTTCATCATTTATTTAGTCCAGGGAAATTTGGAGAAGAACAGGGAAAACACAGGAATTTTAAAAATTCAGAAGGTCCTCTTGCTTTATTAACTGGATATGAGAGGTAGGTTTGTGTTTTTCACTTGTACAACCCTAAGTACGCAAAAAGAATTCATATGAGTCCAATTTTCGAGATTCTCTTTTTTTTTGCTTCTTATTAATGTTTTGTCCTAATTTTGATATTGTTATTGGGAATTTTAAGAGATTTTTTTTGTTAGAAGTAAGAGATTTTTTTTTTTCAAGTTTTGAAGTGAAATTAATAATTTATTTAAATTCATAAAATAAATTATATATTATTATATTGAAAGACCATGCGAAATTGGCGATGCTGGTGAAGAGAGAAAAGTTCCAACGTGAAAGAGGACTGTTTAGAAACGAGACTCAACATTCAGTATTGTTTTTTTTGCACCAGGAGGAAAGGATAACAATAATAAATTGGGCAAACTCTGTGTTGCAAATATTTGGTCTCTTAAATTTTAAAGCAATGATCTGAGTGATAGTATCTGGTCTTGCATATGGGAAGTTGAAATGTATCCATGTGTAATATTGAAGCCAATCGATAAATCAACCTAAAATGTCATCTGTAATTCACAGTAACATTAAATTATTTAAATGTTCAGAATGCAGCTACAAATGTAATAATAAAGGAAACTTAAAGGTACACATGCTTAACCATGCAAAGTTATTTAAATGTTCTGAGTGTAGCTATGGATCCAATCATAAAGGAGACTTAAATTCCCACATGCTTAATCATGCAAATATAAGTTTTTTTAATGTTGTGAGTGTTCCCTTACGTGGTAACGCAAAGGAACTTAAAGCATCATCTGCTAATTCATCGAAATTAAATGTTCCGAGTGCAGCTATGAGATTGTAATAATAAAGGAAACTTAAAGGTACACATGCGTAAACATAGAAAGGTAAAATTATTTAAATGCTCTGATTGCAGCTATGAATGCAATCACAAAGTAAGTTTGAAAATTCACATGCTAAATCATGAAAATATTAAATTATTTAAATGTTGTGAGTGCAGCTTTGAATGTAATATAAAAGCAAACTTGAAAAAGCACCTGCTTATAACTTGGGAAAGTAAATATTTAATGTTCTGAGTGCAACTGTGGTTAGGCGGGGGGGAGGGGGGACATACGGAATAGAGGATTGCAATCGAAACGGAAGAAACTACAACACACATGGAGGGCTTTACTAGAGAGATAATTTTAATGTGTCTGGTGCCAATTATGAAGTGTAACGCGAAACTACCAATTAAAGTCCACATGCTATCAATGCAACATAAATTATTTATGTTTTGAGTGGCAGCTTGAATCCTAATGAGAAAAGTCTATAAAAAATCCCACCTTCTTAATCATACAAATTATAAATTATTAAATGTCGTAAGTGCCCCTATGCAAGTATAGCAAAAGCAACTTTAAATATCACATGCTAAAATAGGATAAATTATTTAAATTATTCACGGATATGCAAGCTATGAAGTAATTATACAAAGTTGCTTAAAATTACAAGCATGTTATCATGCAACATAAAATTAATTTAAATTTCTGAGTTAGCTATGGATGCAAACGAAATCCGACTGAAAAAAGACTGCTTACCTGGGGAAGTAAAATTTATTTAAATGGCTTTTGGTAAAATGCACCATGAATGCAATTATAAACGAAACTTACGAAGACACATGCTTAAGATTAGGAAAAGAAGAAAAAATTATTTAATGTTCTTGAATGCAATTATGAATGTAACGAAGAAAAGCCAATTTAAAATTCCACATGCCTCATGCAAGATATAAATGATTCTAATGTTGCTGAGTTTGTAGCTTGTGGATGGTAATCAAGAAGAGTCTTTAAAATTACCATATGCCGTACCGCGATGAAAGGTAAAATTATTTAAATGTTCTGATGCAGCTATGAAAGCAATAATAAAAGTTTAAAAGTCCACATGCTAATCATTCAAATATTAAATTATTTAAATTGTTTGAGTTGAACTATAACAACGTGAAGAAATACACTTTGAAAAACCCACTGCTTATACATGGAAATTTAAAATATTTAAATGTTCTGAGTGCAACTATGAATGCAATCTTAAACAAAACTTACGAAGACACATACTTATACATAGAGAGAAAATTATTTAAATGTTCTGAATGCAATTATGAATGTAACCAGAAACACCTATTAAAAGTCCACATGCTTAAACATGCAAATATAAAATTATTTAAATGTTCATGAGTGTTAGCTATGGGTGAGAAAGAGGAAATTGTAAAAGCGACATGATGCATTAATCATAAAGGACTTCGGCAACATTTCAGGTGCTGGGGGGGTAAAAACAGATCCCTCCATCCTTAGGTCTGAGGTTTGGACCCGGATGGATGAGGGATAAATACCTCCCTTCGAGGAGAGAAATGAAAAAAAAATGATTTAAATGTTCCGAATGCAGCTATGAAAGTAATTGGAAAAAGTGCTTAAAATTACACATGTTTAATCATGCAAACCTAAAATTATTTAAATGTTATGAGTGTAGCTTTGAATGCTACCAGGAAAGGAAGTTTGAAAAGACACTTATCGACAAACCGTTTGGAGGATAGGTGCATGGAAAATGGTAAGTTATCTCTCAATGTTGCAAGTCAGTTATCGAAAGTGTGTATTCTGATCACGTACAGCGGGAGGGACACTTAAGGGAGCACAGCCCGCATTATATATTTCGGTGTATCAACTCTCACGGGCGCTCCACAGAACCTAAATACGGAGCGCTGACACATATCTCGTGTGAATGGAGGCACTCTTAACTATGCCGCCATCTTTATCGTAATGGGGCGGAATTCTAATTAACAATACTCAAGCAGACATCCATTGTTCGGAATGCGATATAATCGTGCCATATTCCTCACTACATGGCGTGACTCTTTCATCTACTAATGCAATGGGAACAAGATCGCAAGGCCGCACACAAGCCCGCCAATGTTGGTGTAGACGACTACCTTAGTTACGATTCAGAATGTAATGGTGCTTTGGAGGGCCAGGCATATAGTCCGGACCTCGACCCAATCGACATTATGTCGGGATATCTTTGAACGTCGGATCGACAGTGCAAACCCCCTCCACGGACCCTCATGGACCTGCGACAGTCACTTGCACGATCGGATATGGATGAGTCAAGCTTTTATCATCTGTCCAGTGACTATTTTTAGTCCTCCATTTATTCTGTAGAGTCATGATCTACGAAAGCTGGTGTCATGCTAAGTCCATCTCCGCTTACAGAGTGGGATACACGGGTCATTTGAGACCAGACCCAACACCCCCCCACGGCCGTCGCCGTACGTTACGCCACATCTGATTTTTTTGGCAGCGCACAAACTTCCAGGGAGAGAACCCTAACTTCATAGACCCTTTTGTGGCTTCCTACAACCGTGTTTGGACACTACACATCTAATTCAACCTATCGGCGGTTCTTACCCGATGGAAATTTCTCACCATATATATTTCATGGTTGTCCTATTATAGAGTTTCTTCTCGCAGACCTCTTCAACTGCGTGTTTCTACCCTTCTCTCTTACCATGCCGGGCTACTCCCTTGCTCGACGTGCTGTTGGTTATTGTTGACGCTGTACCGAATGTGTAATAGCTCTATAAAATAAAAATAAAATAAATATTTATATACTATTGCAATATAAATTATATATTTCTCATTTATTAGTATATAATAATTATATATAATGTAAAATATATTAAATAAAGTAATATGGTTGGAAATAAAATATCTTATTGTTATAATTATAAATTATTAGAGCTATTGAGAAGCTATACTGAGTGTTAGTACTCATTATGAATAATAATATATATATATAAAGTGTTGTAAGTTGGATATAATAGTAATATGTTGCCTCAAATTTGTGGTTTATCTCTGGCACCGGGAGTGAAGAGAAATTCAATTTGTTTATCTACAGAATTATACCTGTACTCCTCGCAATCAAGAGTGGTAACAAAGCCATAATCATGGTGCCAGCATGCGTTTTTTTAATCGGCGATTACAAAGCTGAATAGTAAAATTATAACAATAAATATAAGATTACATATTTATGCGTAAACGATTATTAGTATAAAGCGTAAGTAGAAGTTAATATGTCGATTACGTTAAAATCTCATACGATAGCATTTATAATAATACTTTATCATTCTATAATATTTTTTAAAGCGACACGACGCTCTAATTTTTGTTTACAATTAGTTTTAACTTTGCAAAGCACCATCATTTTTAAATGTCAAGTTTTTTGAGAGCTGTGTTCGAATTCATGCATTCGATAAGTATATGGAGTGTAGAGAGTTAGATAACCCAACATTGAAGACCAATAATCGGTATTGTTAATTGTTATATATAAATAACATTTATTTTATAAAAATAGAATATATATAGATATATAATATTTAAGTATTTAATAAATCATATTGTACCATATATGCTATAATGTTAATGAGATACTGTCCACTATTTGTCTACTCAGCATATAGGAATAATAACGTATATTATCATACTCATGATAGTAAGTTCATTTAGATCTTAGACTATCAATTATATTTTTATATATAGTGAATAATTATATATTTTATTATTCGGCACAAGCATCCCGAAACAAGAGCCAGGCGCATAGTAACTAGAAGAACGTATGTATATACATTTCCTACTAGAAAATAATTATATATTCTATTAAGAATATATTTTTTATCCGCTCATAAATTTAATAAAAAAAAAAATTATTTATTCTAAATTACGAATTAATATACTCCATATTTATATTTAGTAAAAATGTAGCAGGCTTATACTGAAGAGTACCATTGAAGAAGCTGCTTAAGTGCTCAGACAAGATGGAAAAAAGTTGACCAAATGTCTCTCGTTCTATAATATAATTTGGTCTAAGGAAATATTCAATATTTTTTCTTTTTAAATATGTATGCTTTCTTATCAATTGGTCGAGCCAACGGAGGGACAGAGGCGGGGTGCCCCGCCGCTCGTCCACCCGGGCTACGGGCAGGAGAAAACAAGATGCTGTCTAAGCTGGTTTCGTTCTTGCTATCCCATGGGATTATTATTGCCGCTATTTTAGTGAAAGATAAAATCAACATCTTCACAATTGTAGGCGTAGCAATGGTTTTAACAGGCTTAGCAATCAGTCCGAATTATGACAAAACTGTAAAATTGATCATCAGTTTTTTATCAATTCTAAATTATTTGGAAAACGGAAGATAACGCATATATTAATTTTATTTTTTTTTTATTGCGCGTGAACAAATCGTTTCATCGTGGATTAAATAAAAATGAAATTTCGCTTCATTCAGCCGTTAATATTTCTTCGTAAATTAACACTCATTTTTCCCTGTACCTGTAATTATTAGCTTTTGTAGTACTAGCCTGGCCTTTATATCGCGAGTGATGCTGACCATATATATATAATAGTCTACTTAATATATTATTATATTTATATATGACTTTTTAAATAAAATAGTAAGTTTTAAGGATAATCTGAAGAGATGATATGAAACATGAATATTATATATTATATATATATATTATATATATATATATATAATATATAAGTCCTCATATACTTAATGTATTAATGTATATATACATAATATACAAACCATATATATATATATACCTATTAAATATATATATATATACTTATTAGTCAGAAGTATATTATATCAATATGTGACTTTAAAATTAATTTTTATTATATATATGTCTTATATTATATGATTGTATCCTATAATATACTATTAATATAATACCTATATATATAGTTTTATTAAAGTATATACATAGCACTAATATAATAGTTATTTATATATTATACTAAACTTGAGCTTTCTCCTATATAATATTAAATTATATATATATGAGGTATATATATAATTAGTAAATAGTATTGATGACGTAGTTAAAGTAATTTGCGTGGTAGATAAGCAGGACAATAAAAAGTACTTGAACGTAAAACGTACTAAAATTGTTGGCTAGGATGTATAAATTGTTCCAAATATTTATATATAAAAAATTAAAAATATGTGAAGTAAAATTCTAATTTTAAAATATGTTCCTTTTATAAAAGATATAAAATAAGGAAAAGCCTCACTCTAACATAGCTTATCATTCAATTTTTTAAGATTACCAATGTTATTAATTAATTTTCTAGTGACGTAAGAATTATTTGCTCCATCAAATGGTTTCAGATAACTAATTTTATTAATTATTATTTTATTATTATTATTATTTATTATTATTATATTATATATTATTAATTATTATTATATTATTATTATTATTATTATATTATTTAATTATTTGTATTACTCTAATCGGTGACAACCTAGAACGCCCGCGAATCCAAATATACATCGTGAAATAAACTAAGCCGATAGATACATGATATACCTGGGTTAAGAAAGGTCCATAAGATCAGACGTGTATTATACCTCTTACCCTGAAAAACCTGAAATAATAATAATAGTATTTACTATTTTTTTTTCTCCCATTATTTTTATCTCCTTCCTATATCTCCAAAACATATACATTAGTACATAGAAAAACGAATAACTATTTAGAATCAGCGCATGAAATAAAATATGCGTCTTTGAAAAAAAAGAAAATTTTATTTTTTTATTTAACTAAAAGAATACCCCAGGGTTAAACCGCAAGAGGCAAAGAGTCGGTGGTCTCTTCCTACATCTGTCGGGACGACGGCGAAACCATAGGCATTGGACGTATTTCCCCCATCCGTGAGGGTTCTACGGAACCCCCGCTCTTTGGTATTTTGTACCATGTGCTGTGATCGCGGAAGATGAGTGTTCTCCTCCTGCTCTTCTCCTCTTACTGGGGCTTATAGGTAAAATCGTCCTCCCCCCTCTGTCCTCACCGTGCGGCCGAGCCCCCTAACAAAATATCTTAATACGCTGAAATTCATTATACCTGTTATTTGGTTTTCTACTCTACCTATAACGTTAGTTATGAGAGAAATATCAAATAAAAGAAAAAAAATTCCATTTCCATGTCATTTTGTATCATCTTAATATCATCATGATTATGAGATTCTCAGGACTCTTCATATCAGGACTGTATTTTATGTTACCTAATTTTGAGTTTTTGCGAGGATATTTACAATAGCGGAAGGGTGTCTGTAACTTCTTTAGTTTTCCATTATATCTATTATGATTTATTATTATGTGCCATTTTATATTGTTTATTATTATATTATTAATTAATTGTTTATTATTAAATTTAGTGTACTTGAATTATTATTATTATTATTATTTATTATATTATTATTGTTAGTAAATAGCCTGTTAGTATATAAATTCACTATTTTCTCCGAAAGAATTTTTCTTTTCTTATAAAGACACACTTGCAAATCAGTGAAGCAGTATAATTTATAAATCAAATTTAGATGAGGCACAAATTATGCTAAAATACATAGTCATCACAACTACCATATTTCCTTAGCTTAAAACGTACAAAATCGATAAGATTGTTCTTAAACTGCAAACGGTTGTCTAGAATATTCTAAAAATTAGCTACCAAAATTATCATTGGCCTGTTATCTGAGTGGATGTATTTGGCCACTGTCATAGGCCACTATTCTTATGTATATATGATATAATATTATAGTATGGTATATATTATATATTATATGAATATAAGTTGTCTTATCTATGGTGCTGCTTTTCCTCATTAAATATATATATAATACTCTATATGAATAGATATATCACAGTACCTAAAATATTACCTGGTAGAGTGATATCTGTAGTTGTAATATACAGAGGCGGCTCATAGGACCTCGTGTACGCAGCGCCCCGGGCAATGAAGCGCAATATTGCAGCCCTAGGCTGTTGTCGGGGCCCTGACTATGTTTGCGTTAAGAAGACGTAGCAACAAGTATATAAAAGTATTAAAATCTGCACAACAACCAACTTAGTTGTAAACCCGGTAAGCCAATTGTAATTGTATGCGGACGGGTGTTTTATTATCTTATACATCATAATACGAGACCTTACTCGTAACCTGGGTCTACTCTAATATACATCATTCTCTTATTATACTGTTATCTCATACATATAATTAGTACTTATATATATATATATATTGAGTACTATAGGAGTCCTGAAAAGATTTATTCTGCTTCTTTAGATATTATACTATGACTATATATATATATATATATACTATCATCTCAATATATAAAATAAGCAATATTTTATTATATAATATACTGAAATATACCTTACTAACATAGAGAAGATATAGTATATACATATTTGCTTTAGTCTATGATTGTGCACTTTAATAGGCTTTAGCAGATAACAGGGTCTGACTCATCCAGACACCGCATTGTTGAATAGGTGAAGCTCTATTGGTATGGTGCTGTACGTGAATTCCTAAATGATGTTAAAAGGTTGTAGGCTTCTGGAATGGAATCAAAGAGTATGTGTCTATGTATTATGGACCGAGATGAGTAGGCACAGCACGTGTAAGAGATACCAAAAAGTGCATGTTTGTCAAAGGTACTGAATTTTTGTGTTTTGAGTATTGATAAAGCGTCGCGAGTGATAATCTGCGGTCTCAGGTGGTGTGGTTATGTCTCCTTTGGTATATTCTCTAAGAGTGATATGGCTAGTAATGGATGGTGGTTATGGAAAAGAATCTGGACGAGTTGGCGGCCCTATAACCGCCCCCTTCAAAAATTATCCTGTCGATAATAATTTTACTAATTGCCATCCTGCTAGACCACCTCCCGACTAAAGTTAGGGCTTCCCCTCGATGTTGGCAGTTTGGCGAGGGAATAATAATTGGTGTGTCGTGAGGTTAGAATGATGTGAGAAATGGATATGAGTGGAGGTGCCCTACCGTTTGATTATGGATTCGCCGCAAATGATCTTTGGTCTCTTTGTGCGGGCGAATCTGAAGAGAGTTTTGAAAATGAAGGAATAAAGTAGAGAGACTTTGGCCCGGGCTTCCTGGGTTGGTAAAAGGCATGGGTTTTCTGAAAAGTAAACGTTAGACTAAGGAGTTACACGTTTTGGATTTGTGAGGCGGCAGAGACACTCCTCAATAGATGAAGTTTATGTTAGATGGTAAGCAGCTTAGTAACCAAGTGTGTCTGAGTGTGTACATCTAGTCTTGGAGAAGGTATGTGTTGGATTGATGTATGCGGGCGCCGCAGATTGATTGCAGAAGTAATGTTGTAGTATAGGAAAATTACAGTGAATGGAACAGTAAAAGCTTGCTGGTGATTCGCATTAATTAAATCGTTGGTGTAATGTAAATGGGACTAAGTTCTGTGAGGTGCGCAGGTCTCATACATGAGGGGTAAGTGCTGGTTTACTCCTCCTCGCTGCCCTCCTACCTCTCCGCATGTTGATCCGTATGTGATACTTTATGTTGTTCTTTTTGGAACTAACAAGTATAGATCTAAAAGTTGCATGTGTTCACAGCATGGATCTCATATTTTAAGGCATGTCTACTGAGCTGTGGCAGAAAGAATTCGATTAAAAATGAGTGGAATTTCCTGTATTGAGAGAGGTTGGTTGGGTTGTGAAGAAAAGGGTTGGTGTAGAAATGAGAGAATAAATGAAGTATGGTGAGGATGGGTTTTGCTTTAATTGTGAATGACAAAGAGCGTTCCCAGATGAATGGAAAAGAGCAGGTTCGGTGGTTTAATGCTGGCATGTATCTCGCAGCTGAGGTGTTGTCTAGCCCGGAAAAACCGTACCACCCCCGGCTGTGAGCACGCAGAAAAAGTTTTATTGAGTCCGGTGAACGAATGTCTGGAGTGAGTGAAATGTTGAGTTGCAGAGGCCGAAAATAGGTGCATGATTAGGAGGAATTGGCTGGGTTTTGTTCCGGGAGCACATTGGTTGTCGCTTGAAGAACCCACCTTGGCCCAAAGGGAATAGAGTACCTCTCTGCTTATAGTACAATACGAACGAAATTACCATGTGAAGGGTCGATCTACGCGAAATTCCTAGTTGAAGCTCTTAGGGTGTGATAATTTTCCTTAGTAATCTTTCGTACTGAAGCTATCTCACTAATTTAATAGTTAACAGATGGGTGCAAGAGTAGCTGGGGTCTATTCCTTTCGTAATCTTTACCCTCGCTCTCCTCCGTGTCATAACTGCTATTTACCTTTACACAGAAGTGCGCATGACACGCACTACTTTACTCCCAGCTTGGAAAAAGGTAGATAAAGAAAGAAAAGAAAGATATATATATATATATATAATATATATTATATATATATATATATATTATATATACTTATAGTATATTATATATACCTAAAATTAGTATATTTAGTCTATAATACTAGATAATTTATTTGATATATTATAACATTAATATTAACAAAACTTAATATATGTTTTAAACTATAATTTATTTTATTATGTATATCAAACGTTAGTGAATATATATATATATTTATATATATATAATATATGTTTAGACTACCGTGTGTGGATGGTGTCTGGTGGAAGGTTGCTGCGACCACCACTGAAGGAAGTTCACAAAGACAGCCCCCGGAGACAAGCTTGGATTGTGAGCACTTTCATTCAATGTGAAGCTCACTCTCTTTTCAAGGCTTCATCTTAGTCTCAGCTAATGTAAATGGTGATGTATTATCATCAAAGTACAATTTCGACTAACCCTCACACCTTTCATTAGTTGGGATGTACGCCGGTCAGTTCAAGAGTTGCATAGTGCCAGACTTGTTGGAGGGCACAAAAAGAAAATACGTAACACGCATTCTAGCAATTTACCCGAATATCTCTCAGAAAGTTTTTATCGCCTCTTTTGTAAGGACATTTCGTGTTAGAGTTTGTTTTACCACAATTGTTCAACGAGCAGCATTTAAGTCAATGATTACATATAGCTTTCATTCTCTAAAGGTGCGCATAGAGCGCGTGCTCCTCCGCGCTCTGCCGGGTCCTCATCTGTTATGCTGGCTGTACTGTTGCGGTTCTCTACTGTCAGGTCAAGAAACACATATCTGTTCATCGATAGAGGGAGTTTACAGAGTGGGCCATCGTAAGCTTTCCTTTCAGGGCCAAATTATAAATATGTGTCGCCGAGCACAACCCTATGACCGTCCTCTCGTATACCCTCGCCACAGAAACTAAGTGAACCAAACGTCCTTTTGTGCGAGGGGTGGCGTGCTCAGAGCGGATTGTGCTCGCGGCATTGTCACTGGGGGAGTTACTTGTTGGGCGTCTGGTGGGAAGGGGGCTGCTGACCACCAGATGAGAGTCCAAAAGCAGCCCCTGGGACGAAACGATAATTCATCGCGACAATGGCTCACTCTCTTCAACATCATCTCGTCTTCAGCTAATGAAGGTGGTTCTCAAGTCAAACTTCACTTTACCCCCGTTCATATATATATATTAATATAATATATACTATATATTATATATATATATATATAATATATTATATCATACCTATATATAAATATATAATATATATGCAGTATATGTCTAGGGGGGGGGCCGGGGGCCATGGCCCCCCCCCGCAAATTGTTTAGACACTAAGCATTTTTAGTATTACTATATTCCCGTTATTTAAATATAACATAAGTCCGTTAAACTTTAAAATATATTAATTATATATATTATACTTATATATGTATACTTAATATAGGTATCTATTTTAATGAAAATGATATACAATATATATAGATTATTATTATATTAATACCCTTTATAAATATAAATATAAATATAAGTTATATTATATAATCATATAATATTTTAAAATAATAATATATAAATAATAATTTGGTAATGATTTTATCCTTCTATATCTTTTATTATAGTATTATTGGAATTAATAAGCATATTTTTTAGGACCCCCCACCTCGGAAAAAATCCTGGATACCCCACTAAATTGTTTTGTATATATATAAAAACTCTATAATGATTAATTATCATTACCTGCTACAGTATAGGCCCGTCTATATACTATTATATTATTATATTACGTTATATATAATATAATATTATAATTACAATAAATCGAGGTATATATATTATTTTAATATCAATATAACTAAAGGACCATTACTGAGTACGTAAAGTAAAAATATAGTATTATATTATAGGTCATATATAATTCTATAGTGAGCTTCTTATAGGTAAATATAATATCTCTAATTATTAAGTACTAGTACGTTACCTATAGATAGCTATATTAGATATGATGGACAATAAGCCCATATAGTATATATATAATATATATATATATTAATAATATATAATAATAATATTATATATATATATATATATATATATTATATATATAATATATATATATAATATATATATATATATATATTATTTATTTAATTTACACATAGCATCAATTCCTGCATCGGTTGCGCAAAAATCCGACTCGGGAAACGAGTGCTTCAAATTGTAATAATTACTGTAGCAATCCAGAGAGCAGGGAAATTTTTGTTTTTGTTTATTTCTTATATTATTTTTATTTATAATTATTTTTATTTTTTTTTTGTTATTTAGTTACCTGTGAAAACGGTCGAGCGATTGTCTCTGATTCGTGATCAGCTGCAATTGTTATACTATATGCTCTTTATATCTGTATATAGTTATTATTTTTATTGATAATGCATTACGATATATTAGTATTCTTAATTACTAAAAAGTTTAATACTTAAAATATTTAAAAAATTTTTGGTGCAACTCATTTCCGATCCACATTGTTTTTTATGTTATATATTAAGATTTTGTTTTTATAAACAAAGTTATTCATTTTCAATTACCGCCTGTTTTATTTAATTTCTCCTCGATAACGAGGGATATTTTTAATCAAACGTGAGCGCTCTTACTGATGACGTTTTATTTTTTTTTTATTTTTTAATGTGATCGTAGTAATGTGCTGCAAACAGGCTCTGTGAATACGTATGCTTGTGCGCCTGTGTGTCCCGTCCGGAGACTGCTTTAGTCGGGCTTCCTGTGAAAGCATCTATATCCTGTGATTTTCATAAAAAAAAAATTTAAATAAAAAAAATTATAAATAAATAAATAAAAAAAATAAATATATTTTATCTGGAATTAAATATTAATTAAAAATTAATAATATATAAAATAATAATCATTTTATAATAATTATAAGAATTTACGAAAATTACTATGTTATTAATAATATTAATTTTAACAATAATAATTAATTAATATATTTATTTAATTTTATAATTTATAATTATATAAATATCAATTAGCTCTCCACCTTGTATGTTATGTTTTCCAATATGCCTGACGGTTAGGGATACTGATTTTATTTCGACGCTTTGTAACTTATAATGCTCGATTTATCAGTTTTTGTCACGTGCTCGGTCTCTCTCGATATTATAGTATAATAAGCTTAATTCCAGTTTTAGCACGATTATTATTTTCATAATTACGCAAATTGAGAAGACCTTATATAGCATAATATTGCTTTTGTTATGTAAGCACTTTTATGAAATAAAATACAGAAATATAAAAATAATAAATTAATAAATGATATTTTCATAATAGTTTGGTCCAACTTATTGTAGATGGTAGTTTTATCTATTTGGAAGAAATTAATATTTAAATGCTAATTTAATGTATGTTAATATATCATCAAAATCAAACGGACCTCTACCCCGCCATCTTGCTTGTTTTATACTTTTTTCTATAAGCATACTTTCCTAAATTTCGTCAAAACGGGGAAATTAGCTCAACCTTTACAGTGGAATTTAGGAAATTCTTATTTGGTGGCATTTTCCTATAATTTTGTATAAATTTTGACAAACGAACGCAACTTAGCATTTTTCTTACGTTTTTTACCGTTAAAGGAAACAAATGCATAAAACGAACTACTTTAAGTTGCGTTCCATTTTTGTCAATTTAGCACAATTTTAGGAAAATATCTATCAACGTAATGAATTCCGCCATTCTTATAGCTTCTGCTATTTTCCTTTCGTTGGTGTCTCGTATATTTCTAATGTTTTGCATGTAGTGTATTATTTTTCCTGAAAAAATTTCTCATGTCTAAAAAAATTTTCTTTTTTAGAAAAGTTTATTTTTTTTTAATATTAAGGGAAAATTGTTTTTTTTTGGCAAGTTCTTCTGGCATAATTCCAGAGCTTGCCACTCATTAGTAGTGATCTTACGTTTTTAAGAACAAATGCTTAAAAACGAAACTCTCTTTAAAGTCGTTTCTCGATTGTTGTCAATTTTGGCTAATCTGAAATTTAGTGTTTGATTGTTTGAAAATGCTAAAGTTTGCTTCCATTTTTGTGTGTCATATTTTGCATCTCTAAATTTTAGTGTAAATATGTTACTATTAAATAACCAAACTAGTATTTAGTGGATTTCTATCTAATATATATAGTAAAGGTTGTCTTAAATTATTTACCTCCGTAGCTTGAGGAGTATACTAGATTATAATATGGTATTCTCTCATATAGTGAAAGTGAGTGTGAGAATAGGTAGAGTGAGGTTAAGTTAAAGATTGTTAAATTATCGCTTGCAGGTGTTATAGTGTATTATTTCACATAGAGATGAAATGATCAAGATAATTAGATGTATTGGAGATGGTGATATTAGTATTTATTTGCATATTCGAATGTTCATATGATATTTAACAAGCGTGTTATGTGGCATAGGTGTCGTTCCGGTTAGAATTGATTAAGTCTAGAGAAGCTCAATAGTATAAGTGGTATTTAATCACCGAAAATGGTATTAAGTGCTCTTTGTAGGAGACGCAGTCGATAATCGGTTATTGATAAATGATCACAAGATAAGTCTATGTGCCACTAGGAAGTAGAATTTTTAAATAATAAATCTGTTATTATTATTACTTTTGTAACTTTGTCTGAATTCGTGTATTGGTAGATATATTATTTGGTTTCAAAGAGATATATGCGATTAAATATACAGATACTTTGATTTCTCAAAGATCTGATTTATTTACCCCCGTGTTCTGAAATTTAAGTGGTAATAACAGTTGTACGAACCAAATGTAGAATCAATACATATGATGGCTGGCGTTGATTGATAATGATATGTTTTCATTGTTTAGAGGATCATTAGTTTTATTGTGCGTTTATGGAATGTGTTGCCTCTCCAAATGCAAAATCAGCATATTATGTTGTGTCGTACACATTTTCACATAGTAGAAATTTTATTTTATACTGTTTTTTCTATTCACATCCCTATACGAGTGATGAGAAAGCAATGGAAGTTGATTGGTTTATGTACGACCTGTTAGAAGTCCTGCTTTTTTTTATTTTTTATTGAAGATATTTAATTAGATTCCTTTCAATTAGTAAAAATAAAAATATAACGTAAAAATTGTGGTACGAGTTCATCCTCTAAAAATGTGTATAGAGTAATAAGTATGTTTGTAAATACTACTAGTTGTGTTTGACTAATTTAACCCGAGTAGGTATTTAGTTAATGATGATATTCCTACAAAATTGAACATACTTAGGCAGTGCCACAATTATAGTATACGTTAATATTTTTTATTTTTTAATTTTCTCTTTTTTTATTCATATTGCTGGAGCAAATTGAGTGAGGAAATTATGAGGAGAGAAAAATGTTAAGAAATCTGTATTTATGGTTTATTTTAGACTTGGAACGCAGGGTTGGTGATTTAAACAATCTGCTGATTTAATATAATGTTCGAATCCTCATGTTGACATTTATGGTTTTAGTTTAAGCGCTGAAAATTAGCCGATGTATTGAATTTGATTTACGATTATTTAGTTCTATGCAGTCTTGATTATGTTGATTGTGAGTAAAGAATATTTGTTCTCTATAACATAATATTAGTAGTTTTTGATAACGGTTTCAAAAAGTCGTTAGGAGTGAGTGGCAAAATATCCTTTGTGCTTGAAGTTTAGGTCAAGGGACGCGAATTAATTGCATCAGCAATATCAGAGAAAACTGTTACAAAATCAAAATTAAATTATTTTGATTTTGTAACGCCCGATTGTCTAGAATAGACAATCTTTAAACCACTCTTAATAAACGTTCTCACATGCTTCCAATCCACCAACTATATAGAGGGATACGTTTGTGCAAAATTTTATTTTTCCTCAGAAACTCACCTCCATTTTCCGACACATTGAAAGTTTCTATAAAATCAGTACCCTACCTAAATGAGCGAGCGTTATCGCTGTATACGCAATCTGGAACTCCAAACTGATCGACAAATCTCTGGAATGAAATATGAATGATTTAGATGACATGTCATCAATGAGGTCTAAATAAATCGCACGAATATTCAGATAAGTGTAGATTATGATAAATATTTTCTGGGCAGGACTAGAGTCTTTTACTTTTACCCACCAATGATTTGTGAACTCGATTCCTATTGCTTAAACGGTCTGAATAAATTTACTTGAGCCTTTGAAAAATTAGTGAAGTGCGGGGACTTATATGGAAAATCATTAAACTTCTTGCAGATTATACACCTTTGAAAGATATTTTTGATGGAGGTACGAGCAGATGTGATCCAGAATCCCTATAGACTAATATTTGTAGGGATATCCTGAATGCCCATTTGTTTGCACCATAAATGAGCATCTCTGATGATCAATTTGGTTAAATGATGGCTCTTTGCCAATAAAAAAGGATTTATCATATCATATTCAACGTAATTACACCTTTGATCCTGATTAGATTATTTTCGTCTAAGAACAAGTCTAGATTATTAACCAAATCTGGGATTTGGCCAGAAAATGATGATTCATTTTTTATATCTAAAAATTTAAGTTCTTTTGCAAAAGATTCTCTTTCCATTGTTTTCAGACAATAAAAACGAGCTTTCACATCATGATTATCTGACACACCTCTGGTCATTGCAATAAATTGAAAAAGCAAAGCGACTATACGATGAACGGTGTGCAGATTAGAATATCTTGATATGTCTAGCACATATTTTCTATTTCAGAGATGCGCTCCTTGAATAGCAGCATATAGATTCATAAGGTGGGCTGAAATTTTTAAAACAAAAGGTCAGGTGTCCTAGTACCTGGCTTTTGATGTAAAAAACACATTTATGACAAAAAAACAGTGGTTGTCATTTATATTCGTCCCACTTGACCATAAGTTCAAAACGTTAAAAAATCTATTATTTTATCGGATTAATGGTACAAAAATATCCATTACTTTTTACTATTCATGCTAAAAACCTGATCTTTATATAAAAAAATGCAGAATTTAAATTTAAACAAATGTTATTGAATAACTTTTTCTTGTAAAGCTAATAGTTTTCCTTGTATTTCCAAAAGAAAACTTATTTGTTCTGAAAATTTAAAAAAAAAAATGTATAATGTCAAAATGTGACAACTTTAATATCAGTTTGATTATTTCTTCAGAGCTTTTTATTATTATTAGTTGAAATTTAATTATAAAATTATGTGTACAAGAAATTCTGTAATTAAATTTCTAATTAACGAATGCTATAAACCTTCCGAAGAATTTCCACCAGGAAGATTGCCAACCTTAAAGCAGGTATTGGAAAGATGCCTTTTTTTCAAAGAGTATAGAACAGAAAATGATCAAAGAGAAGTTAGTGAAGAGCTTTATAATTTATGGATAAAGTATATTGTTTACCCCATATCTGCAAATACTATTCAAATGAGATTAAATAATCACCTAAAAGAGTTTTCAAGACATCTGAATTATGATAAGAAAAAACAAGGTCCTAAATTTAAATTGGACGCTTCAAAGTTTATAGAAGATTCAAACAAATTATTTGACATATTTCAAAAAGACCATAAAATTCTAGCAGCTGCAGAAAGAAAATATTTGATAAAAAGTGACAGACGATGATCATAAGTTTTATGAGGTTAGTAACTGAGTATTTTAAATGGAAACTACCTAACTATATTTATTTTTTAACTTGTAGATATTGGTAAAACATTTAATTAAAGTATCAATTAATAATAAAGTAATCAAAATATTGTTTTAATTTAAATAACATTTTGCATTTAATTTCTTATAAAGAATGAAATCTATCATAGTCTTAGTCAACAATGGTTATCAAATATTGATGCTTTCATTAATTGCACATTTTTTGAATTTTAATAAGGAGGATCCAGAAAACTGGATTTATGGACCTTTTTTTTGCAGGACCAAAGAACTGTCAGAAGTGGCTACTGTACTTCAAAACCAGTTCCTTTAACAACTTCTGAAATTTAATTTAAGCAAAGAAACATTCATGAAATTGAAAGTGCAAAGAAATCCAAAAAAAACTGATTACTTAGAGTCAAAACCAAGTTGTTCTTATCAACTTTATTCAGAAACTGATCAAGAAAGCCCCATTTCAGAATCAGCATCTGAGGAAAACATTCAGCAATCCTATGTTGAAATGCTTGCAACATCTTCAAATAATGAATCTGATAAACATTATATTGCAGATGGTCCAAGTGATCAACAAAACAGAAGAAAACTTCGAACATTAGCCGAAGCTTGTGACAGGTAAATGCAAATTATGATATCAAATAATATCTAAATAAATCTACATATTGTGTAGCTGATCAGTAACATTTCAAAGTATTATATCTAATATAAATCGTTTTTCAGGTATCAAATAAATAATAGGGCTGGTGCAGCAATCGCTTCTTGTGTATTAGTAGACTTTGGCTTAATAACAAGAGGTGAAAGGCAAAATTTTATTGATAAGTAAGTACCTAGATTTTAGAACTACCTACCATATACAATACATTATACAATATAAACATTTAAAACGAATAATACTGATTACTTACATTATTCACCAAACATGATTTTTGTGAAAACTAATCTTTACCGACTAACGAACCAAAACTTTTCAGAAATAAGTTAAGAAGAGAAAGAAATAAATTAAGAAAAGAAAGGGAAGAAAGAAGAAGAAGAAAAAGTGTTTGATAATATATCTGGCATTGGTTTCGATGAAAGAAGAGATGCAACTCTTAAAATCTCTGAAGTGATTGGCAAATACTACACGTCTACAATACTGGAAGACCATTACCTTATCACTGGCGAGCCAGGTAAATAAAATTTAAATATTTTAGACCTGTACATTGTTAATTTAAATGGTAGGTATTTATTTAAATAGTTTCTGTGAAATCAATTCACACTTTGTAAACTTAATTTGTTAATTAACAAGTTATTCATTTTTTCAGACGATTTCTATCTTGACCATTTGTAACACGATATACATGCTGTATAAAAATTTGTTTTCACCAATCAATCTCCCACTGCATTTGTTTAAGAATCAACCCATTTTATAGCATGTAAATAGCGCCGCCCATTTGAACCAGTATATATATATTTATATATATATATATATATAATATATATATATATATATATTATTACATATTATTATTATATATTTTATTATATCAACATAATATGATAAATTTTATATATATATTATATATATATATATATATATATATATATATATTATATATATACATATATATATATATTACATATATTCCTATCATTACGTATTATTGTACATTTTCATTACTCTTATATTATCGGTTTTTATTATTGCAGGATTTATATATACTTATATTACAGTTGTTATTGTGTATATTATATTGGCTACATATACATATATTACATACATATTACATATATATATATATAGTTATATGTTGTTATATATATATGTATATACAGCAATAGAAAGAAGAATATAGATATATATATATATATAAATATATATATATATATATATATATATATATATATATATATATATATATATATATATATATATATATATATATATATATATATATATATATATATAAGTAGCTGATACATATAGGTGAGTTGACGTGCGTTTTATTTTTCTTTATTAAAAGGTGTATGCAAAATTGTTGAAAGAAACAGGAATTTATTTTATCTTGTAAGCATCACTTATAAGGTTGAATAACGTTATTGGTTCTATTATTATTATTATTATAGTTTATTTTTTTTAATATTATTATTATTATTATTATTATTATTATTATTATTATTATTATTATTATTATTATTATTATTATTATTATTATTATTATTATTATTATTATTATTATTATTATTATTTTATTATTATTATTATTATTATTATTATTATTATTATTGAAGTGGCGCACGAAAAAAACGCGGAAAGGTTTTAGTATATTCTCGAGATAAAACACCCAAATCTGAAAACTGCAAAAAAAACTAC